>JAQZBX010028875.1:0-27593 GCA_029593785.1 Cabassous unicinctus
GCGCTCCCTGCATAAATGTGGTTTTGCTATGACAGTTGGGGGTGCCAAAGGGTTAACCTGGGTTTCCTGGGCCAAGTTGTTGCTGAGCCAGGATCCCGCGCTGGGGCCGCTCTGCCACGCTCAGGGGACGCCTGCGCTCGGGGCGGACTCCTGAGGCTGTGCGCCCCCCGCCGGCTGTCCCCGTGGCTGCCCCTCGGCAGCCGCGCGCCCACCCATGAAAGACTGAGAGTACAGCCAGATCAGCACCAGCAGCTCCTCCCCCATGGAGTCGCCCCCCAAGAAGAGCGCGGCACGGAGGAAATGGGAGGTCTTCCCGGGGCAGAACAGGTTCTGCGATCGCAGGATCATGATGGCCCGGCAGACGGGCGTCTTCTATCTGACTCTAGTCCTCATCCTGGTCACCAGCAGGCTGTTCTTCACCTTGGAAACATTTCACTCAAGATTATTCTTGGTCCATCGCGTTGACATCATGACCCACAACCAGCAAGTAGACAAACACAGAGCACCTCCAGCCCCCGGCCACGCTCTGCTGTGGCCAGGCCAGGTTCCCCACAGCTCCTGCCTTCTTTCTGCTGGAATGCCACCCTCTACTCGCAGCATATCTGTGAGAAGCAGACACGACCTTCTTTCCTGGTGCTCAGGGGTTTTAGGAAGCCTTCCCCGAGGCAGGTGGTCGCTCTGGCGTGGTCCCACCGCATGGCCCGCCATGCCTCGCACTTCCCATGCTGTGCCCTGGGTAGCTGCGTGCTGGGCAGCCCTTTCTCAGCCCCTGGCCTGCGACTTCACAGGCCCAGGGCTGTGTCTCATGGATCTCGTCTCCTGAGCGGTAGGTTCTAGTGTGCGGTACACTAGATACAAGTTTCTGGGACTGAATGAGTGTTTCTGGGACTATATTAAAACAATGTCCTGGAGCATTGGGGCTTTAAAGCTTTAAGGAAATCTCTTTAAAGCCAAGCACATCCATTTGAGGTTCCAGACATGCAGTGCCTGGATTAGCTGCATTCATTATTCATTGGTCAGATGCTCAAGTCTTTCCCATAAGAAGCACTGAAGTAACTATTATCAGTAACCCAAAGTTTAGTTGTAGGGTTCAAAGAGAAAGAACAACATTGGTGTTTCAAATAATGGACTTCTAAAAGCTTTTTTAAAGCAGAAAAAGATGTACAAAGAGGGTGATATTCAAATTAGTGTTTTTTTCCCCACATTTAGTTTTGACTACAGTCAAACTTGACACATTGAATTCTGAAATTTTACTAGTTACACCTGCGAGTCCCGTCCTTTTGCTTATGTAGTGGTTAGAACTGGTAAAGAGTCTCCCATTTTACAGAAGAGGAAACTGAGGCCCAGGTGGCTGGATGGCAGCCACTCAGCAGTGAAGGTGGAGCAGGGCCATCTCTGATAGTCTAGGGCTACTTCCATCGGTGGGGAGGGACTCCTGCTCCCCACAAGCCATATTCAGATCCTATCCCCTGTCTGTGGGGGTGAAGGTCCTACTGGGATGCCGTCAGATTGTACCAGGTGGGCCTTTATCCAAGGGAACTGGAGATTTTTTCAGGTGGAGGGACTTTAGGACCTGAGTAGAAGCCAGAACAGGGGACTCAGGGAGATAGACTCAGCGCTAGCAAGCTGAGACCAGAGGAGGCAGGGCCAGGCAGCACCTTGGGGTTGGACCTCTGTCCTATGCACTGCAACACAGTACCTTCCTGCTGTGTTTGTTATAGCAGCTGCAGCACACTGAGACACACCCCATCACTCTCCTTCATGGTGACAAAGAGCATTGCGATAATCTACCCTTCCAGCTTTCAGCAACACTTGTCTTCCACATGAAATGCTCCTGATAATTACTGGTTTTAAGCTTACATTTCTTTCTTGGGAAGAGTTATGATCAGACTGCTATTTCATCCCTCATTTGAAGATGTTCTCAGGCTGGTGATGCACACATTACTGATTTCTGAACTGCTCTTTTTTGCATGGAATGATAAAAATTATGCTAATTTTCACCTGAGTTTATGGATCTGGCTTCATTTTGCAACATCTGTTCTCACTAAGGATCTTAGCAGATTGAAGAAAATGTACATAGAATTCCCAATAAACACGCTTGGATGGGAAAAGAAAAAGAAGTCAGAAACCTGTAAATGTTGTGGAGGAAGTGAAGATATAGAGTGCTTACATACTGTTGGTTGGAATGTAGAATGGTACAGCCACTATGGTGGACTGTTTGGCAGTTCCTTAAGAAACTGAAAATATTCTTGCCATGGGGCCTGGCAATACCCTTTCTAGGTATGCAGTGACATGAATAGACGTCTTCATACTGATGTTTAAAGCAGCATTATTAACAATAACTAAAATTTGGAAACAACCCAGGTGTCTATCAACTGAAGAATGGATAAACAAGTTGTGGAGTACACACACAATGGGATATTATGCAGCTGCAAGAAGTAATGAAGTTGTGAAACATATGACAGCATGGATAAACCTGGAGAACATTATGTTGAGTGAAGCAAGTAAGACAAAAAAGGACAAATACTGTATGATTGCACTATTATGAGCTAAATATATTATGTAAATATAAATATTCTATTTGAAGTATCAATATGGGTAAAACTGCATGTATAAGACAATTTTTCTTGAAGCTGAACAAATGTAGGTTAATACTTCAAAATGTTAATATCAGACAAAAATACATTTTACTAAGTGAAGGCGGACAGAGTAATACATATTGTATGATTCCATTTACATAAAATTTATATAAAAATAAATTTATCAAGATGAAATTAGATGAGTGGATATGTAGGGCTGAGGAAATAATGCTAAGGGGTGTGGAGTCTTTCATTTAGGAGTAATGAAATTGTTCTAAAATTTTGAGATGATGCATATACAACATTGTGATTATATTAAAATCCATTGATTATACACTTTCAATAGATCATATGGTGTGTGAATATATCTCAATTAAACCACTTAATAAGCAAATACATAATTGTGCAAGAATAGCCAAAAATGGCAGGTCTGTACAGCAAGGGAATGTCAAGAGATTGAGATGTGAGTAAATTTCTTTTTATTTGTCTGTTTTTTTCAATATTATTATTATTGAAATAATGTAAATGCTCTAACAATGATTGAAGTGTTGAATGTACAACTATGTCATTATACCAAATACTATTGATTATACACTTTGGATGAATTGTGTGTTTTATTAATATGTATCAATAAAATTTGTAAAAAATTAAAATAAAAATAAAATAAAAACATTAGAGACATATAATCACTGATTTGAAATGTTAGAATAACGAATAAGTGAATTTAAACAGAACATTTGAACTTTAAAAGATAGGAGAAGAAACGGATTAACCAATAAAAAGATAATGAACACAGTCCCAGGGAACTGAATATCAACATGAAATGCATAAACACACATATGTGTTATAGGAGTCCCAGAAGGAAAAGACAATGGAAAAAATGAAGAAAGAATGTTTGAGGAAATTCTTACTGAAAAATTTCCCACTCTTATGAAAGACATGAATATCAATTTTCAGGAAGAATAACATACCCCAAACAGAAAAAAATGCAAATTAACTTACTGTGAGGCATCTGCTATTCAGAATGTCAGTCCAAAGATAGAGAATTTTCAGAGCAGTAAGAGAATAGCAATGCATTACTTACAAAAGAGTCTCAAAATGTCTAAGTGTTGATCTCTAATCAGAAACCATGAAGGTGAGAAGGTAGTGATATGTAGTTTGAGTTATCAAAAGAGAAAAATAGGCAGCCAAAGATGCTTTATCTGGCAAAACTATTCTTCAAAAATGAAGGCAATTTTAAATTCTTTACATACAAACAAATCTGAGAGAGTATGTTACCAAAAGACTGAATCTACAGGAAATATTATAGGGTGTGTTAGAGCATGAAAGAAAAAGACAAGGGATAGAGCACTTGAGAATAGTGTAGAAATGAAGAACATAAATAAGAGAAACTGAAATGGTTAAACAACAGTCAACAGTAATATATGACAACAGGAAGCCAAGGGATAAAATTGACAAAATAATATCTTTATGGTAGTACTGCTGAATGTTAATGGATTGAACTCACAAATTAAAAGGCAAAAACTGTTTAGAATAGATAATAATAATGAGCTCTCTATTTGTGGTCTACAAGAGACTCATCTGAGCTACAAAGACACAATCAGGCTGTTAGTGAAAGTTTTGGGAAAACCTACATCACAATAATGGCAATGAAAAAGGTTGGGTGTATCAATACTAATATGGAATAAAATAGATTTTAAATGCAAAAGCTGTTATAAGAGATTAGGAAGGTTACTATATTTTAATAAAAGGAACAATTCACATGGAAGAAATAGCAATAATAAATATTTATGCATCTAACATAGATGTCCCAAAATGCATGAGTCACACACAGGCAAAACTGGAGGGAAGAAATAGATGTCTCTACAGTCATGGTTGGAGACTTCAACACTCCACTCTCAAGATTATGTAGAACACTGGAACAGAAGATAAATAAGAAAACAGAGGGCTTGAATAATATGATAAATGAACTAGAACATTACCTCCCAAAACAGCAGGATATACATTCTTCTCAAGAGCTCATGGATCTTTCTCAAGGATAGACCATTTGCTGGGGCATAAATCATGGTCAATAAATTTAAAAACATTGAAAATTTACAAAACAATTTATCTGATCATAATGAAATAAAGTAAGAAATTTATAACAGGCAATAATTTGGAAAATTAAATACTTGGAGATTAAACAATATACACTTTAATAATCAATAGTTCAAAGAAGAAATTGCAAGAGAAATTAGTAAATTCCTCAAGACAAATGATAATGTGAGAACAACTTATCAAAAGTTTTGGAATACAGCAAAGGCAGTGCTGAGAGGGAAATTCATAGCCCATTCATAGCTCTTCAGTGCTTATTAAAAAAAAAGAGCTAAAATGAAAGACCCAATTGCACTTGCAGAATAACTAGAAAAAGAACAACAAAACACTTCCAAAGGAAGCAGAAGGAAAGAAAAAATAAAAACTAGAGTAGAAATAAATGAAATGGAGAATTAAAAAAAGAGAGAGAAAATCAACAAAACTAAAAATTTGTTCTTTGAAAAGATCAACAAAATCAATAAACACTTAGAATAACAAGAAAAAAAAGAGAGAAGATGCAAATAAATAAAACCAGCTGTGAGAAGGAAAACAATATCACTCATCCAGCAGAAATACAAGAGATCATAATTGGATACTATAAACAACTGTGTGCCAAAAAACTAGACATCGCTGATGAAATAGAGAAATTTCTAGGAGCACATAAACCAATAACACTGATCCTGGAAGAAACATAAGACCTAAAAAAAATCATAATTAGTAAAAAATCATCAAAAACTCCCCAAAGAGGAGCAGATGTAGCTCAAGTGATGGAGCATCTACTTCCCATATAGGAGGTCCTAGGTTCAATCCTCGATACCTCCTAACAACAAAACAAGCAAACGGTACTGGTGAAGGAGCCAGTGTAGCTCAGTGGATGAGCACCAGCTTCCCACATGAGGTGCCAGATTCAATCTCCAACTCTGGACCCTAAAAAAAAAAAAAGAATGCTCTTTTACAAAGTGTTAAGAATATGGTGATACATGGGAAAATTGCAATTGATGTAAATTATGGACAATCACTAACAGTAATGTAATATTTTGCAATGATTGCAAGAAGATACTTCAGTACTGAGGGACAACAATAGGAGGGTATAAAGGGACATTGGAATTTTCCTTTTTGGAATAATGAAAACATTCTAAAATTGACTGACGTGATGACAGCACAACTCTGTGATGAAAATGAGGGCCATGGAGTGCACACTTTGAATGGATTGTGCAAAGCATGGGACTAAATAACATAGAATCCAGAGGTAGATTAATCATTGCAGTTAACAGGACAAATATGAGAATGTTCTCAAATGAATGTAAGTATGTAATACTAACATAGGATATTAATATTTGGGTGGGATGGGAGAAAATACTTCAAATGTAAGATATGGGCTACAGTTAGTAGCAATATGTTGATGATGTTCTTTCATATTTTGTAACAAATGTTTCACAACAATGCAAGGTGCTGGTGGTGGGGAAATGTATTTGTGTCTTATATGATGATTTGCATGTTTCTTTTGTAGTTCTACAAATTTTGCTGTACACTTACTCATATATAGTCATGTATGAATGATATACTTCAATAAAATTTTACTTTAAAAAATAAACCTGAAGTTCTTAGAAAATAATTAAAGCATAATAATAAAATAAAATTCACCATTTTGTAAATCTAATGTAATAATAATTCCTGTAATAATTCAAGGAAGATTCATTGAGGTCATCACTTGAAATGTGGCAGGAGAACAGAATACATACATCTTACCAAATATCCTGCAGATCACCTGCTAGTTACAATGAAAAGAAACAAAAATATAACACAAAAATAGAAAGGAACTTTTACAAAGGTGCAGAATGGTGGACACCCCTTTAAACAAATGATCAAAGCTAGCATCAGTTATAGTGAAATAACCTGGCTCTGTGTCCTTAATGGGTTACAACATGTGGTACAAAATCACCTATGAATTATTCTTGGCAAAAATTGCAACTCCTATACAATGAAGACTTCAGATTAAACTTTCAGTTTATTAGAAACACAGGGCATAGAGATTTAAGTTCATGCCATGGGGAAACAGCTACATACAATGGGGAACTACTTAAAGACAACTGCAAGGCCTGTTTACAAGTCAATATCATTGAAGAAAAAAAAAAAAGAATAAGAAAAGCTGTGGAGTGTTCTTGATTTCATAAAACCAAAAAGGAAATTTGAATATGGAATGGAATTATTGGTTTTTGGGGTATGAGAATGTTTTTCTTTTTGAAATATACACATTAAAGTATTTAGGTTGAAGTGTTTTGATGTCTGAAACTTATTTCAAATGTTTCAGCATAGGTTGATGGATAAACAGAAAGTTTAAGTAGATATGGACATATGTTAACAATTGTTAAATTTAGGAGGATTTACTTTATAGAGTCAAATTAGTGTGGTTTTAAGGCCTAGTTCATTCTCTTTCTAGTTTTTGGAGCATTTGTGAACTTTTTAAAAGCTTTTTAAAGCTTCCATTTTCTCATCTGTTCAATGAGGTTTACAATGGTATCTATTTCATAGAATTGTTCTAAAATGATAAGAACAAATGCAATACAGGTATGTTATTTACTGTTCAGGATGTTGGAGCAAATTTCCCCATTAGAAATGAAGAAATAACTAACCTACTCATGTTGCTATTCATTACAACATGTTTTGAATGTTCATGTTACTAATACAAACCAGAACATTTGATAATGTTTGATTTTCCAAAATTATGGAGACAATGACTATTCATTGATTCTCTATTATTTTCCAGAAACTGAGCACTAGGAAGATAGCTATGAAAACAAACAACAAAGAAAAAAATTCAGGCAATGTCCTTGCCTTCAAAGAGATGATATTTTAGTTTGGGTAGACAGTAATCAAATAAATTGATGCATTATTCCTTAGTGGGTGCCATGCCTTATAATGAAAAATAAAGCAAAGTGAGGGGGCTAGAAAGAAGGGTCAGAGAAGGTCACTCAGATTAGGTTGCTTTTGTCTTGAGCCATATCTATAACCATAATATAAATATATATGGATAAATAAAATAAAATTTTCAAAGTTTGGTGGCAGGCATACTGAAGTAAGAAAAACTAGTAAATCTTTCTAACACCAAGTCTGTATTATGTGTTCTAATTTCTTACATGTACTAGTAGATTATCTGTGGATCACAGCACCTGTAAATGAGAAAGCATCTGTTCTTTGTCTCATCAATTATGTCTGCCCATTCCTTTCTATTTTTACTGTCCTTGCACTATCAAAAAAGAAATAAATGCCTTTCTGTTTTTCTTGCCATACATCTTGTTCCGTCCCTTCTGAATACAATTATTTTCATTGCTTTGCCTATAATTAACCTTTTATATGACAAATGATTGGGGTTATATTTGAATTGAACCAGAGAACAGTATTTTGAGGTCCATAAAACCAGTACTCCCATTTCACAGTTGAAGAAATAGAGGCTTAAGTAGGTTAGGTCACTATCCCATGTTCTCAGAGATAGTAAAATGCAGAGCCAAAAGACAAACCCCTGCTTGCAAATTCTTGAACTAATAATTTTCCTACAACTATTAAGGAAATTCTACCTCAATTCAATATGTCCTAATTTCTTATTTTTCAGAAAGAGCTGGCTTAATTCCTGCCTCAGTGCTTTTCTTCAGAGGTATCCCTTGCTAGGAGGGTCTTTCCACCATCAGCTGAGTTATCTAGTTGTAGCCTTTCCTGACCACACTGCCCTCACTGTTATCTTTCTCTGGCCAGCATGTCTTGATGTTTCCCAATGAGAATAGGCTTTGAACACTTCTCCAAATCCTTCTGTTTCAAATCATAGGCTTCACATATGGCTGTGATACAGCTTAATATTCATTTCTAGAATCCTCAGTCTCTTGTTTTCATAATGTTGCTTTTAACTCTGGTTTTAAAACATTAGCCATCACTCATATTCTAATTTATAACCCAGCAAAGCTCATTCCAATCCTCTATGACAATTCCCTTACAATTTTTAAGCCACAGCAATTATAACAATAGTCTGTATAGTTGATTTCGTAAAGAGACATAAAAATTTGTATTTATTGTCATTTGGGTTATATCAAATTTTCACATTCATTTCCAATGTCAAAATCCAAATCTTTATACCCAAGGCTCTAAATTTATTTTTAAAATTGCATATTTTTGTGAGTTCTAATCAAACCTTAAAGTGCTTACTTTTCAGTATAGCAACTGGCTGTACTGTTACTCATTTTCACACAGAATGAGAATTCCACTTAACTTGCATTAACAGTATTTATTGGAAAGTAAAAGTCAATGATTAGAATTCTCAAATTAAGTACAATTTGTTGATGGTAATTTGAAAGTGTAGTGTAGCAACTTACTAGAGAGATCCAGTAAGTTACCTGGATAGAGGGCTTGGATGTGGAACTCAAGAGGCTAACATATACTTGGATAGGGTAAATAGTTTTCTTAATGATAACCTTACTAAAATAACAATGTCTTATCCCAGGTTATGTACAGGAAGATGTGAAAACAGTTGGTGCCTGTGGTGGTTTAAAGCTGTGTGTACACCAGAAAAACATTTTCTTAAGGTTAATCCATTCTTGTGGGTGTCAACCCATTGTAAGTAGGAATTTTGATGAGGATACTTTAGTTAAGATGTGACCCACCACATTCAGGATGGGCCTTAATCCTATTACTAAAGCCCTTCATAAATGGAATGAAGAGAAAGAGAGATAAAGCCATGGAAGCAAGAAGCTGAAATCAATAAAACCCAGAGAAGGGAGAGGCCAGCAAATGCCATGTGCCTTGTCATATGGCAGAGGATCTAAGGACCACTGGCAGCTGGTCTTTGGGAAGTAAACCTCACCTTAATGATGACTTGATTTGAACATTTTCCTGACCTCATACTGTACACTAATAAATTCCCAGTGTTTAAGCCAACCCATTTCAATGGTATCCACCTTAAGCAGCCTAGGAAAATAACACTGTGCTTTTGTTCACTTTGACTTCAGTATGCTGAGTCCCAGAAAGACTATGTGCTCATGGAAAATGTATGGGATCTATTTGTGGTAACTGAGCTGAGGATGTACTTGGGGAACCTGTAATGATTTCCCCAATCTCATGAAGATCATAAGGTGAGAATCTTGATTAGGGAGATGGGTCCTCTCCATTTCTTCCAATCATCCTGTTGATTTTTGCCACTCTTCATTCTGTTTCCTCATTTCCCATTCAACCATCATTTTCCTTCTGACTCATTTTTCCTTGATCATTGTACTGCTGCACTTTGAGCATTTTTACCATGAAAGGCAGAAGTCACCCAGCTAGGCACTGGGAAGAGATTCCATAGGGAAGACCTTCATTTCCAGACAAAGGCCATCCAGCAGGGTGACCTCATTATCAAGTTCAAACTTTGATCACAGATTAACAACCCAGATATAATGGTCAATGTTACTGGACACTGGATATATTTTCTAACAGGCAAAATCCATGACTCTCAGGAAAATGTTTCCATTCCTGGACCCATTTAGAGCTGTCATTTGATGGGGGGAAATTGCAGAGCCTTGATACAAGCCTGTGGCCAATTATGCTAAAATTTTGAGTTGAGTTCTCAGCAAGTAGCTAGGGACAGACCTGAGAGCTATTTTAATGTGAAAAGATGACTTGCCAAATCCTATAAATAGCATGTCCTTCTCCCCCACCAGTATTGCTAGGATCTTTCCTTTAATGTCTTCCCTAGCCGCTCCTAGTGGATATACTTCCATTTTAGGGAAAAAAGAACAGAGAAAGGAAACTGCTTTGTATACCTCTTCCCCTAACCCACCTAGGTCCACTGTATCCAGCAGTTAATGCCAAGGACACCACACAAATGTTCAGAGTCATGCAGCATTCACAGAGCTGTCTGCTCCCACTCTGGGCTTGAGAAAGAGAGGGAGGGTACATCACTGATGAACACTTTTCATTTGGGATGATCAGGGAAACTAATCCCACAGTAGACACCATGATTGTTCTCTTCATATAGGTTCACATATCCTCCAGCTCTAGAGCATATTCAGTGATACAAAAATTACAAGTGGTGAAGTTCTCTCCATTTCATTAAGGCTCTCCCACCTTCATCAGGAAGACAAAGCTCTCAGGTGAAGGTGTCATCGTTTCTGACAATTGATTGATAAACATAAATTATTTCCCATCCTTCTGAACTCAGCACTGAGCAACCCTCAGACTTCCACATCTCACATTAGAGATATGTGAGGATTCATGCTTTCATCCTTCCTAAAGGGTAGTTTCTGGTTCTATTAGGTCTTTCTATTCCCACCCTTCGTATAGTTCTAAATAAAGTGGGGGAGGATAGGTAACAACTGCTTGAGGCAGGGACTGGGTTTGGTATTTAAATGAATTTTCTTTCCTTCACAGGTTCCTAGAGATTTTAAAGGCTGTTTTTCAATTTTTTTAATGAAAATTTAAGAAAAAAGTATTTTAGATAAAAAAGATATCTGAGAACATGAAAATGAAGGATGGCTCCATAACAGTGGGAGCAATGTCAGTGTTAACTTCCTTCCATTTTCATGGTCTTCTTTTAAAGGCCAAAAGAGGCACTTATTAGGTGTTTCGGCTACCCCTTTAGTTTTCTACACTCTAGCTATTGGAATATATTAAACCTCCACCCAAATGTAAAGACAGAAATAACCCTCATTAATTTGAACAAATAATTTTTAAGTAATTTTTTTGTGGTAAGAACATAAAACATGCTATCTAAGGGAGGAGGATTTATGACTGAATGGGGGAGACAATGCCATAAAGCAAAGCAAGGGGAAGGAGCAATGGTGGCCTGGGAGACCTGACACCCTTGGCACGTGCTGGTGGGCCCTGGTGGGAGATGCTGGCTCCCTGGGAAAAATGGAAGGACAATGACTTGGACACAGTTGCTGGGGGAAAGCATTGACCTAGTTGGTTTCCAGGCAACTATATGACTCTTCCCATTTTTCTAAGGACAAATCTACTTTACCATTTGGCTAACCCTTTTCTAGTATTTGCTTTCATGAGGACTATGTGCCTTTGGGGGCAACAGGTTCTCAGTTGGTTCTGAGTCCTGGGCAGAGTGGTTCATCCCTATGATGAGGGAAGTCCCCAACCCCACCTCCTCTTTCAGGTGCTCTCCTGAATACAGACTTTCAGAGTCCTATTTTTCTATATTTTGGCTTAAATTGGGGCCCTGGACCTTCCAAGGGGCCTGGACCTTAGATGCCTTTTCCTTCTGTTGTCCCAGGCTAATCCCTTTGCCTCATGTTGGATGTAGGGACCCTGGGATGTGGCCATATCTCTTCTGTGCATAATTGGGATCTGGGACTTGAAATCCTTGGAAAACAAACTATCTGAGTCAGGAGAACTTTCAGCATCACAGCCAGGAACCTGGTTCTGTGAGTCTCCCTCAAGTTGGTGTTTTCACTCTCTATCAAGATGTTCATTCAAGTTTGATTTCCTTATATCTTGTTCCACCAAAAAGTATTATTTTGTGGGGCATTCATCAGTGATTAGATTCACTAGATTAAACATTTATTGACTGATAAATGGGGAATTTTCAAGTTCACTGGCCCTCAGGGAGTCTCTTGATTTGAGTCTGGGAACAGTGGGCTTCAGAGCCTTGATGGTTTCCTCATACAAATGCTGTGGCTTATCACCAATGCTTAGGAAGGGAGGGGGCCTTGGGGTGTCCTTATCAATATCTGGTAATTCTGAAGCTATCCCATAGATGAGTTCATAGCCATACCTCCGATGTCTTGGAAATAACCCCTCCTCATCTTCTTTCTCCAACCATAATGGGATGTCTGCTCTTCCAGAGAATTTTAAGTCCAGGAACTCCTGAAGAACAAAGTGCAGACTGAAAAAAATTTCTATATGCCATGTGAAAGGATTCAGGATTTCTCCAGGATAAGGTCTGTGAAAGATGAAAAGAAAGACATCCTTTAGGGAGAACATTATGAGAAGTTGGAAAGGACAAGCTCTTGCCAGAAAACTGCCAAGAAGACAAGGCTTAAATGAGCAGGCATGACTCCTCCAGTCCAGAGAGTATTTAAGCAGAAGATGCCAACCCACTGGGACACTGTGGAGATGAGTTCTCAGAGCCAATGTTCAATATAAATGGAGGCAATCACACAGAGGCAGCATTAAGAGTCATATGTGGTTGTGGAAGGGAAGAGTGGGTGGTGGAGCATATCAGGGGAGTGATTCTGTTGGATTCATAGGGTGGCTGATTTGGGGGACAGAGTGATATCCTGAGAGCATGGGGTCAGGTGAGGACATGCTTCTCTTGACTCTGCCTTGACCCTGAAAGAAAGAGGGTCTGGACCCAGTTCTCACACTCCTTTCTTAGGCAAACTGCAGCCCTTATGTATCCATATATAATATGACTTTCTACCTTGAAATCATGGGGTTCTGTGTTCTTTTCTTGTTATTCTTTTCTTTTAAAAAGGTAAAATCCTTTTCTATCATTTCTCCTTTGAAAATCTCAAATAAAAGTGTGTGTGTGTGTGTGTATGTATGATCCTTTATTGATACTGCTGGCAATAGTCCTGTGCTATGGAGAGTGCAGTCTCTGACCTTCAGATGTGTGTGCTCCCTTAGGTAGGATTCTGCTCCCTGAGGCCTGAGCTCAGTGTTTAGCATCTGATCAGAGGCTTTCAGAGACTCAGTCCTGCTCTCCACTTCAGTCCTAAGAGATACGAGACTTGAGTAGGGGAATGATGAATATTGTTTGCTTGACTCTGTCCCCCAACCATTTCCTACACTTTCTTAATAACCCCATGGACACTGAGACACTTTGCTTGATATTTACCCTTGAGTTAGTTCTCTGGCACCCCCATGATATTAGTCTGTGAGTGTAGATCTAAGCCTTCTGCTGTCTCACTCTTTTACCCTAAAGAAATCTTTCTCCTCTTTCCTAACATGGCCCATCTCAGGAGTCTGTGTAAACATAACTGATTTAGTGAAGTGGGAGGAACAGGAAAAGTACGTCTATGCTAGGGGATGGATCTGGGATTCCCTTACCTGATTTCTGTCTCCTTCTTCCATAGATGGATTCATCTGGGGGAAGTACAGAAAAAGGAGAAACAGCAATATCCCACACACTAAAAATAAAATACATTGAAAGGTCCACATGGATGTGCTTGCACTCACACATGGGACACTGTGATGTATTGGGAAGTAGAAATCAGTCTCCATGTTACACAGGAAACACCAGCCTCAGGCAGCACTGATCACTGGACACTGAGCCTGTGCTGCCTAGAGATCCAGGCCCACATCACATAGCCACAGAATAGTCAGAGTTTTCAAGGGTGGGGGAGGGCAGAGGGAAGAGGAACCCCAACCCCTCCCCCACCATAAAGACCCCACAGCACAGCCTGGTCCTTGCTATTTTCCAACTCCATAGTTATAGAATATCTTATGTATATCTCAGTAAAATGTCTATTTATTCCAAATATCTTCACATGAAACTGGTCCAGTTTTATACCTTGGCATTCTCAGCTTTGATATCATCCAATCCACAGCTGTGAAAGTTTGAAGTTTTCTCAGGAATTTTTTTCAATTCCCAGGGATTTACATTTTCAAGATCTCTTTTGTCCTCAACTCTAACTGCTTTTCTTAAGCTGGTTTTGCCTTTCATCAACCTGGGTGTGAAACTTAGCTCCCCCCAAATAGTCCACATTTTACAAAAAAACAAAGATGAATGATATTGTCTACATTAAAGGTAGGAGAGAATTCCTAGCACAACACATGACAAATAATTTACCAAACTTTTACAGTAATGTTTTTATGGTGACACATTATATAACACAAAATTTCCTATTTTAACAATTTTTAAGTGGTACTATTTGCATTCAGAATGTTTTGCTTCCATCACTACCATCCATTACTAAAGCTTTTCATGACCCCAAAGAAAGCTACAAGATGGCAGTTAATCTTTAACTCATCTCCCTTTCCCTTGTGGGCTTCCTCTTCCTTTTGAGCTCTGTGGGTCTAGACTCTTGTACCTTCATGATTATGTGATCTGCAGTCTTCTCTCTCCTGGCATAGGTGTTGTTTCTTTCTGGGCCTTCTATATCTATTTTGGCTGTTCTGCTATCTTACTAATTTAAACTGTAAGCTACAAAGCAAAATGGCTTATCTCTCCCCTGGGCCTCAGCTGTTTGAACCTCTTCATTTCTGTCACATGGCAGGGTCAAAAATGACAGCGCTCTCTCTTCTCTGAGTGTCCATTTATATCAGACCCAGCAAAGGGGTGGGGACTCAACCTGAGTCATGCCCACTCATGTAGTCAAATCAAAAATCCCCAAATAAATCTTAACAGGTAATATAATCAAAGGCCCTTCAGCTGACTTTAATGCAGTCAAATGATATCACACCCAGAGGAATAGATTAGTTTACAAACCTAATCTTTTTCAGGGTGGGGGATTCATAAATTAATCTCAAACTGCCACATAAACTTTGCCATGTAACATAAAATATTCATTGGTTCTTGTTTTTTTAAAAATTGTGAATTATTTAGGGTTGGCTGAGTTTTATACCCAGGTTGCATAAATTCATTTCTTGAAATTATTTTTATCTTTACTTCCAAATGTAGGGAAGTGACTGCAATATTGTGAACAACAGTAAATAAAATATTTCATATACAAAAAGTGTATGGGAGTAAAATCTGATAGTAAGATCTTGGTAAATAGATCATTTCCAATTTGGAGTTGGCATAGATTGTTTAAAAGCCCCTTTTAGCCTCTGGCAGCTCTTATAGCTTGAAATAAACCTGTTACACTGCAGATGAATTTATAATTTTCACCAGTTCATTCAATTTGCATTATAAGAAATACATTTGGAGTTGCTGTGTAATCCTTCTGAAATGCATGCTGCCGATTAAACAGTACCTATGGACCAGAGTTGGTAAGGAGTTTTAGAGGGAGAAAGCAGTGAGAATGGTTTGAGAAACATTGTCTATCCAAGGCTTGAAAATCCTCTTTAAATTACACTTACAAGTAGATGGGAAAGCAGATTTTCTTGAAGCCACCATCAATTCTCTGCTCCACTTGCAGTTCTCTTTAATGCAGCAGCCAGCCTCCCTTCTAGCTCAACCACTCTGCTGCTATCTCAAAATGAGAAGTTAGCTGTTGTCTTCACATCAGCAAAAGGACATGAGGAGCATTGATTCAAGAGTGAAATCACAAGAAAAACTCTTTAGCTTCAAGTCTTCTGGACAAGTAAGTCAACATCCTGGATGAAGGTTGTCTCATTATAAGTAGTTTGCAATGAAGTAGGCTTCAAATTTTAGCTTATTATTTTTTAAAGGCAGGGAAAGGTTCATCTAATGAAGAACAAGTTAATCATCACGGTTTTTTGTTCTTAGTACAAATTCTTATGTCTTTGGCAGTTGTTTGAGATTTTATTTTTTAATGGAAAAATTTACAAAATAGTCCTGTGATAGAAGCAATATACTTTAGTAGTTAAGAACACAAATTTGGGTAATATAGGTGTGAATTCAAATTCCAGCACTACCACTAGGGAGCTTAGTGCCTTGGGTAAAATAATCAATTTCCTTATCTGTGAAATAAGAATAATAAATATATTGCTCATTGGATGGTAATTAGGATTAAATGGAATAATACATGTAAATCATGTAGTAATATGCTTCTATAAATATCTTGATAACATCATTTTTATCCTCTTTCACCAGACTTGTGAAATCCTTACAGGAACCATGAAACTAAGGTAAGTGGTGCTAAAGCTGAGTGTAAGAGATAGTGAGTGGGGGAACTTAAACAAACTGGTGAGAGCATGAACTTAAATAAAAAATTACTGAAAGCACCTGGTGCATGAATCAAAATGCACATGGGACAATCCTGGGCTACAAGCTTACAAATTACTGCCCCTCTGAGAGAACTTCCACCTTCTGATGACCATAATATGGTACAGTCCTTGAAGTTGGACATGCCAGGATTTCATGGCTTGGTTCTGCCACTTCCCTGGTGAAACACTTTTAGTTTCAACTGACCCTAACCTATAAACTAAGAATTTCTGCATCTTCCTCACAAGAATATTGTGAAGTTTGGAGGTAATATCTTTAAAATATCCATCCAAAGGCTTAGAAACTATGGGTACAATATCTATGATAGTAATGTCTTCTTTCAAAAACTGTCATGGCTTTTCCTCAGAAAATTGAAAACAGTATTAACACATGCCCTGACCATCCCACTTCTTGATATATACCCCAAGTTAGTGAAAGCTGGGACTTACATATTTGTACACCAATGCTTATAGCAGCATTATTATTCATTATTCATTATCATAGTTAAGAGATGGAAGTAACCCATGTCCACCAATGGATGAATGAATAAAAAATATGTTATATATATACAATGCAATATGTTTGTCCATAAAAAGGAATGAAACATGGTTGAACATTGAAGACATTATATTGAGCAAAATAAGCCATACAAAAAGAAAAGTATTGTATAATCTTACTTATATGAAATACCTAGAAGAACCAAACTTCACAAATATGGATGGTGGATTGTAGTTTACTAGGAGCAGGGGAACAGTGCAGGATGAGGGAATTGTAGCTTAATGGGTGAGTAGGTTTTGTTTGAGGTATGAAAAAGGAAAGGTAGTAGATAGTGATGGTAACCCAATATTGTGAATATAAATAATACTACTGAATTGCACACTTGGAATGAGGTTAAAATGGGAAATTTTGTCTCTACTGCAATAAAAAGTTTTAAAAATAAACAGAACAGGTTCTCATCTTCTAGTATACTCATTATAATTGTTTTAGTCTTTCATTAATTATCTGTATCTGTTCCCCCAATGTTACTAAAATGATTCTTATTTCATTCAGTTCTTGTACTGCAAAGTTCCATATAAACAGCTGTATTCAGGTTTAATAGGGTACAAGGGGAAAGGTATGAATGAGATTTCATCGTCCAACTTTATAAATAGAAAATCTATTCCTGTATGCCAAGAAGAAATCCTTAGAATGCATTGTCTCTTAGAAACAATGGTATACATTATACTCAGATTTTGTATTAAAATATTGGTACTTTTATATAGATGAAATGTGATTTTTTTGGGTACTCATATAAACAATGTCTATATCATGGTTTCTAAGGAAAAAAAATTCCATCCAAGCAACTTATACATAGACACAATATAATATTCATTTAAAGAGTAGGTTTAGGAGGCCTGAAGCTCTTCATTCAAGTCCAGGTCTACCACTTACTAACTGAATGATTCTGAAAGTTTCTTATCCTCTACCTCCCTTAGTTTTTTCATCCACAAAATGGAGATAGCATGAATACCTCCCTCATTCAGTATTTGGAGGAAAACATAAAGTAATGAATGTAAAACACTCAGTAAGCACATATTAAATATCAAATATTGACTGTTTAATATTACTGTCATTATGTGTTTGAAAGCTCTTCTTAAAATTAGCCAATGTTTCCATAAATATTTGTGGAAATGAAAGGAAAATTAAGAAAGGTCATTTGAGACACAAAACACAGTATCCTAAATGAATAATTTATTTTGTATTTGTACCCAGCAGTTGAGACCCATATAAGGAAAGCATTTGATGGACTAATATTTAAATATCATTTCTCACAACTTTAAGCCTGAATGAGGTCAAAAGCAGAAATTTAGGAAAGAAGTCAGAAATGCAAACCTGATATTGATCTTAGAACAGTGATAGTTGATTTGTGCTGTTGTTTTAGGGTAGTTTATTTTCAGTAAGTATATTTTAGAGTATATTTTATAGTGTGGCCTTTAATACTTTAAACAAAATATATGTAAGAAAATATAATGCTTTTTATTATATTTTAATTGATTTCTCCTATTTCTTTACATGCACAGACACACTACTTTTTCTCAGATCTTATATACTTTATTAATTAAATAACATGGATTCAGTTTTATTAAATAAAAGAACAAGGGTGAAAATAATTCAGTAGATTGCATCTGTAACATTTTCTATTAATTATCCTGGAAGGTACTATAGCATGGCTTCTGTTTATTCATGTAGGAAATAAAAGTTAAAGAAGTTGATTGTGTGGCCCATCTTTCCCTACACAAAGTAAGGATCTCTTTCAATGTTCATATATGCTTATTGTAGAGTATAGAGGAATATGCCCTAGCACATCATCCAAGCTATTTTTCAATTGCTATTTAGTTAGATATAAGGCTGATTTTACAGACTAAAAATAGATTTAATACCTAGTTAACCAAAAAGTGGTGCACAGCCAGTTTTATCCTATGGTTATGGAATAAACTATAATCTATAGACAATGATACCATATAAATCTAGGGCATTTTTATAATTAACATTAGCTTTGGTGTCTACAGACTGGCTGAAGAAATGAAAATTTTTCCCAAGGTATGATGATTTGAAGCTGTATGTATCCCAGGAAAACATGGTCTTACATTTAATCCATTCCTGTGTTGTGCACCCATTTTAATTAGAACCTTTTGTTGAGGTTACTTCAGTTAAGGTGTGTCCCACCTCAGTAAGGATGAGTCTTGATCCTACTAATTGAGTCTATTTTAAGATGAATGAAATTCAGATAGAAGAAAGAAAACCACAGGAAGCAAGAACCTGAAATTCAATGGAACTGAAAAGAGAAGGGAGAAAACTGGAGACACCATCATATGCCTTGCTGTGTAAAAACCAAGGACCAAGAATCCCCAGCAACCAGCCCCAGATCACAATCTTTGGTGAGAAAGCATGACTTAGATGATGCCTTCATTTGGACTTTTCCCAGCCTGAAACGATGAATGAATATATTCCCATAGTTTAACCTGAGCAAATTCATGGCATTTGGCTATGCACCCTAGGAAATTGAAATACAAAGGGTGGTTGGAAGAGAAAATTATTAAAGAGAGACCATCTTTTCAGCTTCTTTGCTTCTTTCTTCCCCTTTCCCATCATTATTAAATATCTTTATTTGTTAGACATGACTTTAGGCATAGGGATAAAGAATTATTGGATTCACCCTCAAAGGTCCCAATTTAGTGGAGAGAACAGGCAGGAAAATCAGTGGGTGTAATTAACACAGTGTTCTGAGCACTAAGATAGAGGCACATCAAGGTTGATGGAGAAAAGGAGCAAGGCCATTTAACTCCTGACATGTGGAGCAGGGGTAAAAAAATGGTGGAGGCAGGAATTATTTTCAAGAGGAGGGGACATCTCAAATGAGCTTTCCTTGTTTGTACACTTCTTTTTAAAATAAGGTTTATTGCAATAGAATTTACATACAATAAAATTCACCCTTTCAAAATGTTCAGTTTGATGCCTTTTGACAAACCCCTCAGTTGTGTAATAACTACAATCAAGATTTAACATTTCCATAATCACCAAATCATTCTCTTATACCCTTTTCCAGTCAATCTCCTAATCTTACCTCCAGTCCCTGTCAATCACTGATCCATTTCCTTGTCTGATAGTTTTTGCCTTTTCAGAATGTCATATAAAAGAAATCATACAATAAGGGCTTTTTGTTTATGGCTTCTTTCATTTAGCATAGTGATTTTGAGAACAATCCATTTTATTGCATATATTAATAGTTAATTCCTTTTTGTTGCTAAATAGTATTCCACTATATGTCCCTACCACAATTTGTTTATCCATTCATTAGTTGATAGATATTTGTTGTGGTCATGTCAGTTTGTAACAATAATGAATAAATAGCTATAATAATGTCCATATAGGTCTTGTTGCATATACATATTTTAATTTTTCTTGGGTATTTCACTGGAACTGGGATTACTTAGTCATATCATGGGTCAATGTGTCTTCCAAAGTTGGTGAAACATTATGCATTTCACAGAAGGAATGGATGATAATTCCAGTTATCTGCATCCTTACCTGCAAGCAGTATGATGAGTTCTTCTTGTTTTCTTTCTTTTGTTTTAGTTTTTAGGCATTTTAATTTGGCATGTAGTGATATTTCATTGTATTTTTAATTTGTATTTCCCTCCTAACTAATAATGATGAGCTATTTTTCATCTGAATGTCTTCTTCGGTAAGTGCACATTCAAATCATATGACCATTTTTAAATTGGATTGTTTTCTTATTGTTGAATTGTGATAGCTTCTATTATATTTTGTGTAGGAGTATATTATCTGATATATGTTTTGCAAATATTTTCTCTACTGTGTTCTTGTCTTCTTTTCTCACAAAGAATAGGTTTTTAATTTTAATAAAGTTCTATCAATTTAAAATTTTATGGAATATATTTTTTGTGTCATATTTTAAAAAGTGTTTCCCAAACCTTGGGTAACAAAAGTTTTCTCCTAAGTTTTCTTCTGGAAACTTTATAGTTTTAACTCTTACATTCACATGTTTTGTTCATCAATTTTAAGCTAATTTTTCTATATAGTGTGAGGTAAAAGTGGAGATTCTCTTTGTGCATGTGGCGATCTAATTTTTCCAGAATCAGTTGTTGAAGAATATTCTTTTCCTTTTGAATTGCCTTGATATTTTTACTGTAAATGAGTTGAAAAAAATATATATATATATACATTTTATTCTGTTCCTTTGGTTTAAATGTCAATCCTTACATGAGTACCATGCTATCTTGTATATTATTGCTTTCTAAAATATTTTGAAATTTACTAGTGTAAGTTTTGTGCCTGTATTAACATCCATTCTTCTTTTCCAAAATTATTTTGGGTCTTCTAGTTGAGTTGGCTTGCCATATAAATTTTATAATAAGTTCCTAATGTCTACAAAAAATCCACTAAGATTTGATTGAGATTGCTGCACATTTATAAATCAACTTTAGAAAATTAATATCTTCTTAATAATGTATTTTCTAATCCACTTACATAACTTTAGGTCTTTATTTAGATTTTTAATTTTTCTCAACAATATTTTGTATGTTTCAGTGTACAAGTCTTCCCTGTATCTGTTTAATTCATCTCTAAATATTTTATGTTTTGATGTTACCATAAACTGTATTATTTATTTAGTGCCAATTTCCAATTATTTGATGGAAAATGCAACTCTTAATGTTTCATAGACCTCCAGATTCTGAAGCCTTTGCTGTGTTATATTATTGGAGGTTTCACTTTGGCACATGATTAAATCCAGGAAATAAGGGAATATAAGAGAAAAGACTGTTATGATCTGCTTGAAGTTTTTTAATCCTTTCCGTTTACAAAGTAACTAATACCTCTGAAGAATAGCCAGGATAGTGAACTCTTTTCTTGGTTTGTGAAGGAAGTATCCATTGTTTCCCCAAAGAGTTATGCTGTAGCAAGTTTGTGACCTATGAGAGACATGCCTTTGCCAGATCACTAGATGGATGGCTCAGGTAATATGGACAATTATTGGTTAGTTGCATGTGAAATGTGTACAGGAAATAGAGTTTGAGGATATTGAGAGTGTTTTGCAAGTGTTGCTAGAAAGGTATTGAGATTTATTATACTGAGAAATATGCAAATAATTATTTTACTGTTTGATGACACATTTCATGATGGAATATATCCTTTTGGGTGTAATGAAATCAAACCTGAAATTGCATGTTTATTAAAATTAAGTATTGAATTTCTGATTTTCAGAAAATTGATGAAAAACATGTAACTTTTATAAAATATTTGTTGATATATGCAACCTGCCTTAGAGACCATAGGGATATCAATGATCACGTAGGAATCAAAAGACAAATATATTGAAGAAGCATCAGTATCTATGTCAAAAGTTGATAATTACATTAAGAAAAATGTGCCTGAAGACTGTGATTAAAGATGCAGTTACACATGGTATGTTTATTTATTTATTTATTTTTAAAGATTTATTTATTTTTATTTATTTATTCCCCCCTTGCTGCTTGTGCTGCTGTGTCCATTCGCTGCTTGTCTTCTCTGTGTCTGCTTATCTCCCCCTTGCTCTGAGGTCTTGTCGCATCAGCCCACGGTGCCACGCGAACCGGCCTACCCTCACAAGGAGGCTCCAGGAAGCGAACCCGGGGCCTCTCATATGGTAAACGGGTGCTCTATCCATTGTGCCACATCCGCTTCCTGCCGTGAGGTTGCTGCATCAGCCCACCGCACCGCTCAGGCCAGTGTGCCCTCACAAGGAGGCCTTGGGATGCGAACCCGGGCCTCCCATATGGTAAACGAGGGCTCTATCCACTGAGCCACACCCGCTTCCCACATGGTATGTTTATAGATCACTCTGTGAAATATCATTTCTCATTTAGATAAAATGACTGTTTAAATGAATTCTATACACTTTTATTCCAGATCTTCTTCTTCAGGTAAGAAAACTGAAGCTGTGTTTGTGAACATTTTGCCTGTATTGGCAGAAAAACATCTCCCATCATTAGGTGATGACAGGTTTACATCTGAGTGTTCAGATCCTTCCAATGGAAAATCAGTTAAGGTAACTCCAATGAGGAGTCATTTTGTTTTTTTGATCCAATTTATGTAATCAAATACAAGCTTTCTATGTTCACTCTGTCAAATGGGAAATATTTAATATTAATAGCAGATGCTTTTTTAAAATTCACCTAAAATGTTCAACATTCAAAATAAAATTATTTGGTTTTGCTGTGTTAAAATTGTACAGCACGGCTTCACAGGAAAACAATATTCTTATTCAATTAAGTAAACTTTGAGTAATATACTTTTTATTTATCATGTAAAGCTTATAATTTATCATTGTTCATATTCTATCAATGGTATTGGAAGCAGTAATTGTCAAAATTTATAAACTTTTAAATATATCCACAATTCAGAGTAACAAAACTACAAAATTTTTATGTGGGAACCTCCTCTGAATAAAATAACGTTTCTTCTTTGCTGGCCACCATCAATCCGATGTTAAGCATAGGCACTTAAGACTTTGGAAATAAACCTAAATGTCCTATCATGGTACTGTACTATGTATAAAAAAAGTCATCTAAATTTTTGTACCATTCAAAATAAGTTGGAAAACCTTAATTAATGTATTCAATGACTGGAACAACAAAAAACTTCAGCTCATAATGCTTTTTCAGAAAATTGCATTGTTGAAAACAAAGCTGGTAAGCATGAAATTATTGTAGTACATTCTTTAAAAAGTAAAAGAAATTCAGAACAATTTAAATACGATTACTCAAATGTTATTCAGGACTTATATATGAAATTCTATAAATGCTCTTTGGAGTATCTTAACTTGTGGGGATTTTTTTTTATTTTTATGGGAGCTTCTATTTTTAACTGAATAAATTTATATTTTATACTGGAAAGTAAAAAGTTTGAGAAGTTCTAGTTTTCACCATTTATATTTGATAAAGGATGTAAAATAAAATATAAAAAAAGAGAAGACATTTATATTGTAAGAATGGTTATAAAGAAAGGTACTTAGGAGGCAAAACGACAGTAGTATAATAAATATATAAGGCTGAAATATTTACAAAGTTCAATATGGAATCATTAAAGTTGAGAGTATTTTGCATTTATCAGAATTTGTTCTGTTCACCTTCAAACATGTAGAGAGTGATTCTTCATTAAAAATAGTGTGGTCTGCAGGGAAGAATCAGTTGCAAGTCAAGAATTTGCAAATTTGCAAAAATGCAAATTTGATATCAGGCAACTTTATTTAGAAAGTATAAATAATGACTATTGAATAAACATATAATTCAGACCAATACCTCATCATGATATGAAAGACATATATGGTGAGAAATTGATTAAAGATATTAATATATACCAAGAAAAATTATTCTTCTTATGCTCTTTTTAAAGGTAAAGATATTTAATAGAAAACGTTCTTAAATGAATATAGATTTGTGTTTTCATTTTTAGAAAAAAAGTTTATTCATTTTTTAAAAACAGTTTTTGAATACAACTGTTATAGAATTGGTATACCTTTCCAAAGATATCTATCTACCTATTTAAAAAAATACCTCAAATGTAAATCTTCCTCTCCTACAAGATTCCTCTTTGATTTAAATATTTCAAAACTATTTGCTAGTCGGTGTATATTGATAAAATAAAAACACTTAAAGCATTCTTAGCATTTTGATAAATATTTCACATTTATAAAATGCTGACAATATATAGAATTTATTTTATTATTCCATGTCTCTCTTTTCCCATGTGATTTCTCTTCTATTCATTCTTTATTTTCATTTCTTTTTTTATCAGTATTAAGATTATTTATATTATATAGGGCAGCAGTCAGGAAACCATGGCTTGCATGCCAAACCCAGTCCACTGCCTGTTTTACCGGAACACAGCCACACCATTCATTGAGGGTCTGTGGCTGCTCTCACAGTACAACAGTACAACAGCACAACAGTACAACTAACTGCAGATTTTGTAGTTGGGATAGGGACTAATGACTTGCAAAGCCAAAAGTATTTATTATCTGGACTTCAGAAAATGTTTGCCAACCCAGATATCGATGGAAAGTGATTTTAAAAGTGTTCTAAGGAAAACATACCCCGCGTGACGGGTCCTGACACGCCGCGCGCGTCCGGGGTCGAGGTCCCGGGCCCACTCCTTCCCCTCGCACGCTCTGCGTTGAGGTGGGAAAAGCCCACCTAGCCCGCAGGCCCCGCTCACTTGGCGAGTAGAGTGTGTCCAGGCTGGCGCCATTCCAGCCGGTGGCCCCGGCCACGCCGTCCCGCATGCCGTCTGGGTAGGCGGGCAGCTCGCACGTGTTGCCCTGGCCGCCATTGCAGTAACCGCCCCTGGCGTCGTGCGGGAACTGCGAGGAAGGGCCTGCGAGGAAGGGCCGGGCGGCGCGCCGGCCTTGGCGCCGCCGAACTTCTTATAGGTCTCCTCGATGAGGCTCAGGATGCTGGACACGGGGAAGGGCGTCATGTGATTTGGGCTCAAGACAGGGTTCGGTGGACGGCCAGACCCTTAAGCATCATTTTGTGGGCAACCAAACAGGCACTTCCAAATTAGCTCAAAGTATCCAAATTCAAAGAAGAGAGAAAACACACATACAGAAACACTTCCAAATACTTAGACGCTAACTCCTCTTTACTGAACTTGAAACACTTGGGCTACTTCTGCTTCAATGCACTAGAATTGCCTCCTTTTCTTTTTTTTTTGACTAACAACACACAAAGGAAAATTTCTATATGTATTAAAGCGGTTGCTGGGATCCTTCTGAAAACTGCAGTTTGGCTTTTAAGATTTTTGTTCAATTTCAAATTGTATTGTTAAATGTACTTATTAGCGTATATAAAAAATAGTAGAAAGCCTTGCATTTCAAGCTTTCCTCAGACAACAGGGTAAGTGAAAATTGTTGCATTTTTACATCTATGGATATAAAAGCCACTTGTTCTTACATTTTATTTATTACTTTTTATTTTTCAAGTGCATACATATTTTTAAAAAGTGAAACCCGTTATCATAACCTCCATATTGATTACTTATCCAAACTGAAAATACGTTTTTAAGTATAATTTTCCCAAATGATTATTATTTGCTCTGTTTTCAAGCCAGATATTTCCTCTCATGTAATTTTATCCCCAGAACTTTGTATAGCAATTCACATGAAATGATTTTACAACGAGTTGTTGCTTATTTTGTTTTTCCTTATTTTGTTTTTTCAAAATATTGGGTCCCTGCTGCAAGTGCATTTACATCTAGAAGGCTCCTATCTTTAGATAAAAGAGTACTTTTTGGTATTTGGAGTTTCTCTGCAGAGTCACTTCTGACTGCTTAGGACCTTGATATACCAAATTAGCATTCCTTCACTGAAGGTGAACAGTTGGGGGCGGGGGGGGGGGAACCGCAATCTTCAACATTTCTCTCTTTCAGTTATTTGTGTCACATTCTAGAAACCACATGCCCCAAATCCTGAAAATACTATGTGGATGTGTGTAGAAGATTCTGAAAATAGGTGTAGTCTGGAAGCATGGTTATATAGATTTATGTGCAGGCACAAATTAAAATAATCCAATTCATATTCCATTGAAGCTTTTTATCAAATTCATTTCATCAGATTATAGTCTGCCTAATTACATAAGGGCATTTATACTCAGTAGATTCTTAAATACTAATGAGTGAATTGAGTTTCACAGGACATGTATTTCTCAGGAATGTTTTATTATTGGGCTTTTGTTTTCCTTAAAAATGTTGCTGGCACTCCACAAAAAATGCAAATACTACCAAAAGGAATACAATGAAAGAATTGTCCCTCCCTCTTTCATCCCTCCATCCTCACAGCTGCCTTTCTCAGAGGCAATCAATGTTACATTTCTTCTGGGCTAGTTATCTTGAAACTGTTGAACCCTAAATTAGCCTATCTATAGGCCTTCATGGCAACCAGAGTAACTTAGAGAAGAAAATTTCCACTGTCCCCTAGGTGTCCTATCTAAAAAGCACACAAACTCCCTCCCTTGAGCAATCTTCCAAGGACAAGGACATCTCAACCCTGCAGCTGTGTCCCAGCTATCAGGACGCCACATACCAAGAGAGTTGTGCAGACACTAGCTAACCGCCAAGATCTGCTTCTATACACCCTGCTTGCTTACAAACTGCGTTGGTGACCCCCTATAAAAGGGAGCCATTTTAGAACCTCGGGGCTGCAGTTTTTTCGTGCGTGAGAAGTGCTGCAGACGCCCGCGGGTTTAGCTCAATAAATTGTATAAAATTGGTTAAGTCTGAGTGTGGTCGATCTCCTGGGTTATAACATTTGGAGGTCCCAGCGAGATCAACCGCGAGGTCCCCCTTAATTGGGGTCGACCTCCTCAGACTAAGTGGGAAGTGCCTCCACTTCCTCACTTTTGCTTTTGATTCGTAATCGGATTTGGACTAGGACTGTGGCCTCGAGGAATCTGGTAAGGGATTTTCCCTTTTGTGTTGGCTCAGGAGCATTTGTGGGGCTGTTGCAGGCGGGACGCCGCGGTACTGCACACCCCGAATCAGGGACAGGACGCCCTCTACTGATTTTGGAAACCATTAGGTTTCACTTTGGTATTTGG
>JAQZBX010028876.1:0-27595 GCA_029593785.1 Cabassous unicinctus
AAAAAAAAAAAAAAAAAAGAGAATAGAATGAACCATCAAATTCAAAATTTGTTTATTTGGAAAGATCACTAAAATTGATAAAACTTTAGCTAGACTATTAAAAAAAAAGATGGGAAAGGACAAAAATAATGAAAATCAGAAATGAAAAGGGGGACATTTCCACTGATTGTGCTGAAATAAAATGTACCATAAGAGGTTACAATGAACAATTGGATGCTAATAAATTAGACAACCTAGATGAAAGGGGAAAAAAATATTAGAAACACACAAACTACCTACATTGACTCAAGAAAACATAGATGATCTAATCAAACCAATTACTAATTACGATATTGAATAAGTAATGAAAAATTCACAACAGAAAAAAGCTTTTCACCAGATAGCTTCACAAGGGATGTCTACCAAACATTCCAATAAAACTTAAATCCAATTCTGCTCAAACTCTTCCAAAAAATTAAAGAGACTATAATACTCCCTGATTCTACAAGGTCAATATCATTCACATAGCATAGCCAGATAAAGATACCACAAGAAAAAAAAAACTACAGAACAATATCTCTTATAAATATAGATGAAAAAATCTTTCACAAAATATAGACCAAATACAAAAGCACATTAGAAGAATTATACAGCATGAACATGAGGATTTTATCCATGGTATGCAAGGTTGGTTAAACATAAGAAATGCAATTAATGTAATACACCACATTAACAGAATGAAATTAAAAACCACATGATCTTTTCATTTGATTCTAAAAGAGCATTGAGAAAATACATCACCCTATTTTGATAAAAACAAAACAAAACAAAACAGAACACTAGGAATAGCAGAAAAATTCCATAATATAAAAAAGTCATGTGTCAAAAACCCACAGCTGACATCCAACCCAGTGGTGAAAGACAGAAAGCTATCTCTCTAAGATCAGGAACAAGACAAGTTTGCAATAACATCACTGTTATTCAATATTATTTTGGAAGTTCTTTCTAGAACTATTAGGCAGGTAAAAGAAACAAAATGTATCTGACTTTGAAAGGCAGAAGTACAATCTACCCAATTTGAAATGATATTATCTTATATACAGAAAAACCCACAGCAAAGTTCCTAGAGCTTATAATTGAATTCTGCAAAATGTCTGGGTACAAAATCAAAACCCAAAAATCTGTGGTGTTTCTATACACAAGCAATGAACAACTGAAAGAAAAAAAATCAAGAAAATAATTCCATTCACAATATCAACTAAAAGAATCAAATATCTAGGAATAAATCTACTGAAGGATGTAAGAAAACTAGAAAACATTGTTTAAAGAAAATAAAGAATACCTAAATAAATGGAAGGACCTTCCTTGTTTATGGGCTGGAAAACTAAATATTGTTAAGATGTCAATACTACTCAAAACAACTTATAGATTCAATGCAATCTTGATCAAAACTCAATCAATCTTTTGCAGAAATAGAAAAACCAATTGTCAAATTTATATGAAAGGTAAGGGGTCACAATCAGCTAAATCCATCTTATAAAAGAAATATAAAATTGGAACTCAAGCTTCCTGATCTTAAATCATATTACAAAGCCACTATAATCAAAACAGCATTGTTCTAGCACAAGCACAGAAATATAGACCAGTGGAACAGAATTGAGAGTGCAAAATCAACTCTCACATTTATGGCCAACTGATTTTTGACAAGGTTGCAAAGACAACTCAATTGGGAAATAATTGTCTTTTCAACAAATGGTGCTGGGAAAATTGTATCTTCAAGTTAACCACAAAAAGACAAACTGCCCAAATGAAATAGGGGCAAAAATATGAACAGACATATCCCAAGAGAAGATATACAAAGTGGCCAGAAAGCACATAAAAAAATGTTTTATATCATTAGCCATCCAGGAAATGTAAATCAAAATCACAATGAGATACTATTTCACACCCATTAGAATGGCTGCTATTAAAAACAATGAAAATTAAAAAGCATTGGACAGAATGTGTAGAAATAAGAACACTCATTCATTGATGGTGGCAATGTAAAATGGTACAAATGTTGTGGAAAACTTCAGTTTGGTGGTTCCTGAGAAAGCTACGTAGAACTTTACCACATGATCCATAAATCACACTACTAGGTATATACCAAAAAGAATTTAAAGTAGGGACCCAAAGAGATATTTTCACACCAATGTTCACAGTAGCATTACTCACAATTGCCAAGAGATAGAAGCAACCCAAGTGTCCATCAACCAATGAATGGATAAATAAAATGTACAGTATACAGAAAATGGAATATTATTCCATCATAAAAGGAATGAATTACTGATACATGTAACAGAATGGATGAACTTTGAAAACATCAGGTTGAGTGAAATAAGCCAGACATAAAAGGTCAAATATTGTGTGACCACACAGACAAGAAACAATTAGAATGTGCAAATTAATAATGTAAGAATTTAGAATATAGATTACCTGGAGATGAAGTGGGAAAAGGGAATGGGAAAGTATTGCTTAACATATTCAGGATTCCTATTTGGAATGAAGGATATGTTTTGTTAATGGTTCGTAGTGATGGTAGCATGCATTAGTCATGGTTCTTTAGGGAAACAGAATCAACAGGAAATATGTGTAAATAGTATGAGATTTTATAAAATTATATCACATGACTGTGGGGATGCACAAATCCAGATTCCACAGGCATGTTGCAAACCAGGGGCTCCAATGAAGTTCCGAATAAGGTCCTTGATGAGTTCCCAGGAGATGATGGTTGTCCAAAGACGGCCTGGAAAATTCTCTCTGAATGCTGAAATCACTTCCCCCTTTAAGGCATTCAACTGTTTGATAAAACATCACTTATTGCTGACAGCAATTGATGTAGATGTAAACAGCCATCTATGCAACAAACTCACTGATGACTAAAGTCCACAAATGCCCTTGTATTACAGTTATCCCAGTGCTTGGTTGACCAAACAACTGAGCACAATCACCTGGCTGAATTGACACATTAGCCTAACCACCACATAACACAACATTGTGAACATATTTAACAACATTAAATATAGATCTGTATATGATTAAAAGGGGGAAATGTTACATTGGAATGAAGAAAACAGAATAAATTTTTTTTAAAGTCCATGGAACTACTCTACACAAACAGTGAACCCTAAATTAAACCATGGACTTAAATGTGCACAAATAAAAAAATGTGATATCAATTGTAACAAATGTACCATACTCATGTAAGGTGTTGTTGGTGGGGTTGTATTTTATTCATGACTTTCTGTAAACACACAACTTCTCTAATAAAAAATTAACACACCCAGGCACATAGAAGTCAAACTATGAATGCAAACAATCAGGATAGAGTTCTGAAAGCTGCAAGAAAAGTATCATGTTATTTACAAAGTCGTCTCAAAAATATTAAATGCTTATTTCTGATCTGAAACCCTGGAGGAAAGAAGTTAATGGGATGAAATATTTAAAGCAATAACAGAAAACAATTACCAATCAGGAATTATATATCTGGTGAGACTGTCAAAATGAGTGAGATATGATAAGATATTCCAGGTGAAAAAAACTGGGGGAATTTGTTGCTATTACATTGGCATTCAAGTGAAACTAAATGAATTTCTTCTAACTGAAAAGATGGACACTAGACAGAGGATGGTAATGACAGAAAGAAATAAAGACTTCCAGGAAAGATAACTGTATGGGTGACTATAAATGCCAGTATTGTTCTACTGCATTTTTGTAGCTATCCCTACTGCTTATATCATAGTTTTAAAAATGCAAATGTGTAAAAAGTGATGATAAATATATGGTTTTGGACATACAATGTATAAAGAAAGATGTAATTTGTAACAAATACAACACACAGGTAGGGGGACAAAGGGGAATAGGGACAGGGTTGTATATGTCATTGAAGTTAAATTGGTATAAAATGAAGTGTGATTGTTATATACTTAAGATATTAAATTTTAACCCTATGGTAACATAAAATAAATATATGAAAATATATACAGAAAGAAATGAGAAGGAACTTAAAATAACATAATATAAATATATCAAGTAAATTTGAAAGTCAGCATTAATGAAATAATTGAGAGACAAGAAAGGAATAAGATTTACAAAGATCATGTAGCATATTGGCAGAAGAAGTTACTGTGTTATCAGCAGTTACTTTTATTGTAAATGTATGATATTCTCGAGTCAAAAGACAAAGATTGACAGAATGAATTTTTAAAAAAAAGCATGACCCAATCTTATGCTCCCTTCAAGAGAGTCACATTAATTCAAAGACACAAATAGGTTGAAAATCAAAGGGTAGAAAAATAGATACCATGTAAATAGTAAGCAAAACAGATTTTGAATAGCTATACTTATATAGGATAAAGTATACTTTAAGTCAAAATCTCTTACAAGGGTTACAGACGGTCATTATATATTGAAAAGGTTTGTTTTCCACAGAAAACATAACCATAACAGATATATATGCAACAAATGGCAGAACCCTATTGATATGAAATACCTATTGACAGGTTTGTAGGGAGAAGTAGCTGATCTACATTAATAGGAAAGAATTAAATATGCCATTTTCAATAATGTAGAGAACATCTTTGACAGAAGATGAATAAGGAAATATAAGATTTGAACAAACTATTAATAACTAGATCTAATACTTGACCTAACAGCAGCAAATAGCCATTATCCTCTCATGGAAATGGATCACTGTCCAGTATAGAGCATTTATTATTAATAAAACAAGTTCAATAAATTTAAAAAAATTGAAATCCTACAATATATTTTACTTGACCATAATGGAATGAAGCTAGAATTCAATAACGGAGGAAAAAATTTTAAATTCACTATTAGGTGGAAATTAAAACATGCACCCTTAAGCATCCAGTAGATCAAAGAAGAAATAAAAGAAAATTAAATATATCTGGATGTGATTGAAAAGGAAAACAACAGGGAGCAGAGACAGCTGAAGTGGTTGAGCACCTGCTTCCCACATTAGATATCCTGGGTTCGGTTATCCATGGCTCCTAAAAACAAAATCAAACAAGCAAACAAATAATGAAACCAACTCAGGGGAGCTGATGAGGCTCAGTGGTTAAGTGCTGGTGTCTAACATACAAGTTCCTGGGTTGAATCCCAAAAACTTAAAAAAAAAAAAATTTGAAAACATAACATATGAAAACTTATGGAGTGAAACGAATGTAGTGCCTAAAGGAGACTTTAAATCTTTCCATGTTTACATTAAATAAGAGGAAAGATCTCAAATCAGAGACCTAAGGTCATGACACAAGGTTCTACAACAGGAAGAGCAAACAAAGTACAAAGTATGTAAAATGGAAGAAGTAAAGATGAGAAGAGAGATAAATGAATTAGAGAACAATAATTTAACAATAGAAGAAATCAATTAAATCAAAAGTTCATTCTTGAAAACAAGATCAACAAACCCTTAGCTAGATTGACAAAGAAAAAAAAGGGAGAACACTAATAACTGTAAAGAGAAATAGAGGGGCATTACTACTAACAAATAGAAATGAAATTTATAAGTGGATACCACAAACAACTGTATACCATGAAATTTTATAACGTAGATGAAAAGGACCAATTCCTAGAGACTACATTGACTGACACCAGAAGAAAAAGATATCAAAAGAACAGTAATAAATTTAATTACAATTAATTCAATAACTAAGACTGAATCGGTAATGAAATACCTCCCCAAAAAAGAAAACCCGGACAACCCAACCAGCAAGATGGTGGCAGAGTAAAAAGCTCAAAGAATCAGCTCCTGCTATGGGGCAGTTGGTGATCAACCGTAACTATCTAGAGCACTTATTTGGGGTCTACAGGATACCAGAAATGGATCCTGCAACATCCCTGAAAGACTGGAAGGAGGAGACTGCCCATCTGCATAGAAGATTCATGAGTAGAGCACTCCACACCAAGGAGGCCGGTGCCCATCCTCTACTGGAGGCACAAGCCACCTTGGGAGCTATTCTGTGACTGGAATTGAAAGCGCCACTTCCCAAAAATGGGGGAGGAAGAGACAGTTGGGCACCAACTTCAGCTACTGATTAGTAAATTCAGCGGGCTGAAGTATAATCCTAAGAACAGCTAAAGTTTGAAACTGTCCAAGTAAGAAAGAGGCTGGTGGCTGCCATTTTAACTCTGTGCCTGACATGAGGGGAAGCTGGGCTGACTGAAAATCATAGTGCTGGTAGGGACCAGCTTTTTTACATCTAGATCAGATTGCAGCTCTAGCCTAAGCCCCAGGCCCACCTCAGGCAGGGAGGAAGCTGGGGGGAGCTGTGCCAGTCTCTCCGGGAAATTACAGGTCACACCTCGGAGGCTGGTGATCATCCTACTTTGGCAGCACATGCCACACAAGGAGGTATTCTGTGGCAAAATTGGAAGCTCCATTTCCCAAAAACAAGTGAGGAAGAGAAGGTTGGCCACCAATTTCAGCTACCGACTAGTAAATTTGGTTGGCTAAAGTATAACCCTAAGAACAGCTAAAGGTTGAGCCTTTCCAAGTCAGAAGGAGGCTGGTAGCCACCATTTTGGCTCCACCCACAGCATCTGGGAAAGGTTAGCTGACTGAAAATCACAACGATGATAGAGACCAGTTTCTTTCACTCAGATTGGCCTGTAGCCTTAGCCTAGGCTTCAGCCCCACCTTCAGCAGGGAGGAAGCTGACAGGCCCTACACCAGCCTACCCACATAACTACAGGTACATTTAGTTGGCACAGACTGAATAATCAGAAATCTAACGGGGCAACCGTGGACATCTTGGACCTGCACTGCATACTTGTTGCCCACACCTACAGCTCCATCCCCACCCCAGGCAGGGAAGAAAGGGACATGAAGCTTCATCAGTCTCTCTGGGCAACTACAGTCTAGGACTGCATGACTTGGATTATTACACACAGCTGTGGCTCTGTCTGCAACCCTGGCAAAGGAGAAAGTGGAGAGAAGCTTCATTGTTCCTTGGGGCAATAAGGGTAGCTTGAGCATCCACAGATTATAGCAACAACTACATACTTGACTCCTACTACACAACCAGCAAGGGAGAAAGGGCAGGAAACCCTAAACTAAAGAGAAAAACTGCACCCAAAATAAATACTCTAGTAAGTCAGATGTCAAGACACCAACAAAAAACTGCAACCCACACCAAGAAACAGAAAGATATGGCCTAGGTAAAGGAACAAGGTAAACCTCCAGATGACATAAAGGAGTTGAGATAACTAATCATAGATGTTCAAACAAATCTCCTTAATAAATTCAATGAGATGGCTCAAGAAATTAAGGATATTAAGAAGGCATTGGATGAGTACAAAGAAGAATTTGAAAACATGCATAGAAAAATAGCAGATCTTATGGGAATGAAAGGTGCAATAAATGAAATTAAAAATACACTGGAATCATATAATGCCAGATTTGAGGAGGCAGAAGAAAGGATTGGTGAGCTTGAATAAATTTTCTCTGAAAGTGAACATACAAAATAACAGATGAAGGAAAGATTGGAAAAATTTAAGCAAGATCTCAAGGAACTAAAGGACAGCAAGAGATGTGCAAACATCTGTGTCATGGGTGTCCCAGAAGAAGAAGAGAAGAGAAAAGGGGCAGAAGGAATATTTGAAGAAATTATGGTAGAAAATTTCCCAAACCTATTGAAGGACATAGATATCCATGTCCAAGAAGCATGATGTACTCCCATCTGAAAAAATCTGAATAAACCAACTCTGAGACACATACTAATCAGAATGCCAAATGCCAAAGACAAAGAAAGAATTCTGAGAGCAGCAAGAGAAAAGCAATGCATAATATATAAGGAATATCCAATAAGACTAAGTTCTGATCTCTCATCAGAAACCATGGAGGCAAGATGACAGTGGTATGATATATTTAAGATACTTCAAGAGAAATACTTCCAGCCAAGAATCTTATATCTGGCAAGATTGTCTTTCAAAGATAAGGGCAAGATTAGAATATTCACAGATAAACAGAAACTGATAGAGTATATAACCAAGAGACTTGCTTTGCAGGAAATATTAAAGGGTGTGTTAGAGCCTGAAAAGAAAAGACAGGAGAGAGAGTTCTGGAAGAGAGTCTGGGAATGAATATTATATCAATTAAAGTAACTAAAAGTGTCAAAAGAGTGGTGAAAATAAAATATGACAGATAAAACCCAAATATTCAGGATTAAACTTAACCAGGGATGTAAAGCACTCAAATTCAGAAAACTACAACAGATTGTTAAAAGAAATAAAAAACTGACCTAAATAATTGGAAGAACATTCCATGCTCATGGATTGAAAGACTCAATATCATTAAGATATCAATTCTATTCAAATTAATATACAGATTCAATTCAATCTCAATAAAAACTCCACCAACATTTTTTAAATAAATGGAAACCTGATTGTCCAATTTATTTGGAAACAAAAGGGGTACTAAATAGACAGAAACATCTTTAAAAGGAAAAGCAAATTCAGAGGACTCTCATCTCTGGATGTAAAGTTGTATTACTTAGCTACAGTGGTAAAAACAGCGTGGTACTGGCATAAAGGCAGAAACATAGACCAATGGAACTGAATTGATGGTTAAAAAACAGAGCCTCACATCTATGGTCAAGTGATTTTTGAGTAGCATGTCAAAAATCGACCCAGCTCGGGCAGAACAGTCCATTTAATAAATGGTGCTAAGGACATTGGATATCCATAGCAAAAGAGGGGGTGATGACCCCTATATAAAATTAACTCAAAATGAATAAAAATAAATAAATATAAAAGCAGGAGCCATAAAGCTTCTAGAAGAAAATTTAGGAAAATATTTTCAAGACCTGGTGGTAGGTGGTGGATTATTAAAGGAGATAAGAGGAGGACTGAGCTGGACTACTGATATTTATGTATGTAGAAGTTTTAATTTGCTTTACTGTAAAACTGTGGAAATGTACAGATTTGATGATAACACATTATAGTGAGTAACAGCTGCTTTATAAATGTGGATGTGGCTGAAAATGGTAGTCTAGGGATGTAAATGCCAATCAAAAGAAAGCGAGAGAATAATCTAGGGACTGAATAGCACAGTAAACCCAGAGGTGGATGAGAATAGCGTTGATGGTACAGATGCAAGAGTGTTCTTTGTGAGCTAGAGCAGATGTACATCAGTATTGCAGGGTGGTGGGAATGTGGAGAAGCATGGGAAAAATATAAATGGTGTGACCTATGGAGGTTGGTTAACAGTAATAATGTAATATTCTTGCATCTATGCCAAAGATGTACTGAGTTGATAATGGGGCAGTATGGAAAATGTGTGCCAAGTGCATGCGGTGGTACTGGAAATAATCGGATGATATTAGCTCATAATCTGTAACAAATGTTCCACCATGGTTCGGTGTGTTGATAGAGGGGTGCTATTTGGGAATTCTGCACATGTGCATGATAGTTTTGTAATTTTACAACTTTTATCATAAAAATATATTTAAAAAATAACAATAGGGTGGGTTGGGGGAAAATACATAAAATATAAGATAAGGACTATAATTAACAGTAAGATTTTGACAATATTCTTTCATAATTTGTAACAAATGTCTCATGACAATGCAAGGTGTTGGTGGAGGGTTCTTGTATGGGACTTCTGTATGATGTTATGAATGCTTCCTTTTTAAGTTCACAACTTTTATTATACATTTATTGTTTATGTATGTTCATGTATAAATGATATAAATAATAACAATAGGGTGGGATGGGGGAAAATACTTTGATTAGTAGTAATATTTTGAGGATGCTCTTTAATCATTAGTTAAATATGTTTAACAACAATGCAAGTTATTGGTGGTAGGGTGAGGTATGAGAGCCCTGTATGATGTTATGTATGTTTGTTTTATAAGTTCACAACTATTACAATATACTTATTGTTTATGTATGCTCATGTATGAGCAATATATTTCAATAAATTAAAAAAAAAAAAGAAAATTGACCTGCTTTCAGGGGGTGCTACAGGAGCTGATTCAGCAAGAACTTTGTACAGCATTTGCTTAGACAGTTAAGCAAATGATGTTCATGTGGTATCTGAAGATTCCTTTTCCTCCCCAAATGGAGTTGCCTTACTCTTTGAAAGAACCAAAGAATATGCCAGCTAAGAGATGGGCCTTGGACTCAGGAAGGTCACCGGCCATGCCCCCCATCTGGTCTGGAATCATCCTTCCCCCTCAAGAGTTGACAGAATGTCCTTCTCTCTCTGAGCTGTACCTGGTGGTTTTCCTGTCATCAGCTGACCTCTAGCTGGTGGAGTGATAACAAGCTCCCCTTTCCTAAAGTTTGGGATTCGAGGACCTAATTGGAGGGAGGGATGGAGAAGGCCAGTGGAGAACCAATATCAGTGGCTAACCTTGTTTCACCGTGGGAAGAAAAATAAATTAAAATTAACATAAATAAATAAATAAACAAATAAATAAATAATAAAAGAAAACTCAGGACCAGACGGCTTCACCTACCAAACATTCCAAGAAGAATTAACACAAATTCTGCTCAACTCTTCAAAAACTGAAGAGAAAGGAACATTCCCAAAATCATTCTAAGAGGTCAACAGCATCCTCATACCAAAGCCAGATGAAAAAAGAAAATTACAAGCTAATATCTCTTATGAATATAGATGCAAACACCCTCAACAAAATTCTCACAGACTGAATCCAACACACAATGATCAAGTGGGACGTATCCCAGTTATGCAAGTATAGTTCAACATATGAAAAACAATTAATATACACCACATTGCATGAACAAAAAGGAAAAAAAAAGATATCTCAATTGATACAGAAAAGGATTTTGACAAAATCCAGCAGCCTTTCTTGATAAAAAATAATTAGAAAACTAGGAATAGAAGGAAACTTCTTCAACATGAAAAAGGGCATATATGAAAAACTCACTGCTAATATCATACTCAATAGTGATAGGTGAACATTTTCCCTCTAAGTTGTGGAAAAAGGCAATGATATCACCACTGTCATTCAACATTATACTGGTAGCTTCAGGCAGATAATTAAGCAAGAAAAAATAAATAAAAGACTTCCAAATTGTAAGGAAAAAGTAAAGCTTTCCTTCTTTGCAGATGACATGATTCTATGTATAGGAAATTTTGAAAAACTCACAAGAAAGATACTAGAGCAACTATATGAATTCAGCAAAGTGATTGCATAAAAGACAAACATGAAAATAAATGAGTAGTGTTTCTATGCAGTACTAATGAACAATCTGAAAAGGAAATTAAGAAACAAATTTCATTTAAAATAGCATTTAAAATAATGAAATGTCTAGGAATAAATTTAACCAAGGATATAAAGGAATTGTGGTATTTTGGAGCTATGAACCCCAGAAAAAAATGTTAAAATTTTATGTATTTTAATGTAGATGTGAATCCATTTTTGTAGGACTTTTTCATGAGGTTACTTCAGTTAAGGTGTGGCTTAATTAAATGGATCTTAATCTTACAGATGGAGTCCTTTATAAGCAGAATGAAGTTCAGACTAATTAGGAGAAAACCATAAAGAGTTTTCAGCCAGAAGCTGAAAGTCAACTGACCCCAAAAGAGAAGAGGAAAGTCAAGAGAGGCCACCATGAGCATGGCCAAAGACAGAAAATCTAAAGATGAGGATCACTGGAGCCAGTTCCAGAACGCATAATTCTTCTGGGAGAAAGCAACTCCTTGATGATTCCATGATTTTGCACTTATCCTAGCCTAAAAACTGTGAGCTAACATATTGTCATTGCTTAAGCTAACCCATCTCATGTTATTTGCTTTGGCAGCCAGCAAACTAAAACAGAAGAAACAGAGGTACTGCTATATATACCAAAACATTTGGAAAGAGCTATGGAATTGGATTATGGGAAGCGGCTGGAAGAATTGAAAGGTGACTGAAAGAAAAAGGCTTGATGACTTTTAAAAGACTGTTGGTAGAAATGTGAATGCTAATGTTTCTTCCAATGGTCACAGGACATAGCTGTTCGACATGAAGGAAATGATGAATCTGTTATCAGAAAATGTAGGAAAGCAGATCCTTGTTTGAAAATGGCAGAAATCTTTGTAATACTGAGTTCTGATGGTGGGAGGAAGGAAGGACTTGCAAGCAATGAACTTGAATCTATAGCTGAGGAGATTTCCAAGCTAAGTGTGAAAGGTGCAGCCTAGTTTCTTATTGCAGCTTTAAAAGAAATGAGAGAGGAAAAGGATATGCTCAGAACTGTGCTCCTGGGCACAAATAAACCAGAAATTTATGATTTGAAAAATGCTGATCACATTCAAATAGTGTACTCTGACACTAAGGCCAGAAGCAGCTTTATCTGGGAACTTCCTGAGCCTCCAGAATGAAAGTTTCTGAAGATTAGGCCACCTTATGAGGGCTTAACTCATTGTGGATAATTTCAGTGAATTCACTGGAAGTCAGGATTGGTGATACAATTATGCAGGAAGGGTCTGTGCAAAGTCCTATCTGATGATTTGGATATCTGTGAATTGCATGCAAAATCGCCAAGGTTGTCTGTGAAATTTGTATCAGCAGAATCACTATCAACCTGGACTGAAAGTGATAGAGAAGAAAAAATTTGAAGGAAGAATGGCTTCAGCAGCAGACCCATGAAAGCAGAAGTCTGGACTGAAGTAATCACCTCAGGCTAAGAGAGCAGGCCCAACCATCTTTGTGGAAAGGTGGGTCTATGCTGAGCTTGATGGGGATGTCCATCTGCTCACTCACTTGACGGAGGCAGGCCTACCACCCTGTTGTCCAGGGAGAGTACTGCCACCTCTGTGGTCAGAGAGAGTGGAGATTGTGCCACGGTGTTTGTGGAGAACCTGTTCAAATATCGGATGCCTGAATATTGACAAGATTTCAACTCTAACCTAAACAATTTGCAGATTTAATCTAACCCAAATCAAAATTCCAGTAAATTTATTGAAATAAATATAAAAAACAATCACCAAATATACATGGAAGGCTAAGGGCTGCCAAATAGTCAAAACCATCTTTAAAAAGAACTTAGTTGGTGACTCACACTTACCAATTTAGAAATTATTACAAATCTACAATGGTCCAAGTAGCATAGTACCAGCATAAGAACAGACAGGCAAATGGAATCAAATTTGGAGTTCAGAAATGAACTCTCACATCTATAGGCAACTAAGTTTTGACAAGGGTGCCAAGTCCTCTCAATTGGGAAACAATTATCTCTTTTACAAATGGTTCTGGGAACACAGATATCCATATGAAAAGAATGAACAGAGAGTCTTACCACATGCCATATACATAAATCAACACAAATTGCATCAAAGACTTAAATATAAAAATTTCCTAGATGCAAAAGTAAGGAGGCATCTTTAGGAACTTGTGTTAAGTAATGGTTTCTTAGATATTATACCAAAAACATAAGCAAAATATGAAAATAATAGATAAATGGTACTTCATCAAAATCAAAACTTTTGTGCATGAAAGGACTTTATCATAAAAGTGAACAACCTACAGAATCAGAAAATGTTTGGAAACCAGATATCTAATGCGGTTTAAAATCTAGAATTTAAAAAAAATCCTACAAATCAGCAATGAAGCCAGAAGCAACCAATTAAAAATGGGAAATATACTTGACAGACTTTTCTTTAAAAAGATATATACATGATCATAAAGCACCTGAAAAGATGGTCAACATCATGAGTTATTAAGGAAATGCAAATCAAAATCACTATACAATATTATTTCACACCCACTGGAATGGCTAGTATTAATAAAATGAAAAATCACAAGTGTTGGAGAGGATGTGGAGAATTAGGAATCCCCGTTCATTGTAGTCGGGAACGTAAAATGTTGCAGCCACTGTAGAAATCAATATGGCAGTTTCTCAGAAAGTTTGTACAGAGTACAGTATGAAAAGTATTTCAAAAGTATTGAAAGCCTCCTTGAACAGATATTTGCACACTGATATTCATACTGACATTCTTTACAATTGCCAAAAGATGGAAGTAAACCAATTGTCCTTCTGCAGATACATGGGTAAACAAATGTGGTATGTACATATAATAGAATATTTTTCAGCTCTTAAAAGTAATGAAATCTGATAGATGCCCACACATGGATTACCTTGAAGACATCATGTTGAGTGAAATAAGCCATGAACTAAAGGACAAATTTATGATGTCACCTATATGAAAACTAGAATAAACAAATTAATAGAATCAGAAAATAGATTACTGTATACCAGGGACCCAGGTGGGAGTAGGGAATGGGGAGTTAATGTATAATTAGCACAGAAATTCTGTTTGGGATAATGCAAAATTTTGGTAGTTGATGGTGGTGACGGTAGCATTAGATTGTGAACTTTTGGATGATATCCATGTTACTAGACTGAAAAATTAAAAAAGAAAGAACAATATTAGGTCTGTACAACACAAACAATGAAGCCTAATGTGAACTATGGACTATAGATAATAGAACAATTACTATATTATTTAATCAGTTTTAATGAGGTACTATTATAGTACAAAATGTTATGAATAGGTATGGGTCTATGAGAGCTTTTTGTTTTTTCCATGATTTTTCTGTAGACCTACAACTTATGTAAGTAAAAGAAATGCCTGCTTTTCCAAACAAAAAATAGGCATGAAAATAATTAAGGCTACAAGACCAATAAAAGGCAGCAGAGGTAAAGCCACAGATATTCAGACCTAGATTTAACAGACAAGGATCATGAATTCATTTTATTCATATGTTCAGAAAATAGAAAAGATGAAAAAATAGAATAAAATGTTCAGATTGCAATAAATATTTGGAATATATACAAAAGATACTGAATGTACTTAAGCAAACTAAACAATATAATGCTCAATTTAAGAACACAATCAATTATTTTAATAACAATGGAAGACCAGACATGTAAAGTGGTAGATGGACAAATATGAGACCCAGGGCAGAAAGGGGGAAATTAGGAAAACTGGGGGAAAAGAAGACACTGTAATAAACCTGTGGCACAGTCAAAAAGTTTAATATACATGCAAATTGATATCCCAGAAGGAGAGAAAGAGAATAAAGGGCAGAAGTAGTGTTCAAATCAATAACTGCCAAGTTTTCCAAAGTGAAAAGATATCAGTCTACAGACTCAAGCACCTTATAGAAACACTTTGGCAAACAGAATGAAAAAGAAAATCTGTAACTTTAGAAAAACTCCCCACAAAAGTAGAAGAGAGGGACAACAGCTTTATTAATGAATAATTATTGAACCATAATATAAGAAAAATTACCTTCACTAAAGAGATTGCAAAGAAAGAAAGTTTAGCCCTTATATATCCAGGCAAATATAACCTATTCTATATGTGTACATATACATGAACAATAACCAGAGGACTTGACAGTACCGTTTGTCACAGCTGGTAATTGGGGTGGTCATCTGTGTTTACCAATTGCCTTTATCCAGAGGAAAATAAACTTCTCAGAGCTTAACAACAGGTATATGCAACTTGGAACCAAGTGCCTGAATCTATTAGTCCTCTACTTTCCCACAAAAACTGGAGCATTATCTTATTTAATGATTACATCTCAAAGAAAAGGTTCCCAAGTTCTTAAAAAAACATTTCTCATTATAAAAATGTCAAGAGGCTTGTCTAGCTTTTAAAAGATTTACATACATCTCAAATGGACAGATAAAGAATTTACAATGAAAAGTGTTCAAAAATAAATGCTCCAAAAAAAGGGCAGAGTGAGTCTGTATTTTTGCATCAGGGAGAACTGTTCCAGATTTTTTTTGGGTTTTGTAGCTATCCTTATAAAACCGCCAAAAAGGTAATTAAAATGAAAACTATTTAAGGGAGTGTTAAGAAAAACAAAAAATTGTGATTACAAAGTCATTATATGATGCTTATATATTACAAAATATCAAAAGGTTAATATCTGAAATTATTTAAGCTAACTAGAGCTGTCTCACCACTGTTCATAGTTGTTCTAGACTTAACCTCCCTCTTGTGTATGCTAACCTTTGAGATAGTAATTCTAGATTACCTTACACTTGTTTATCTATGTGACTTGCCCTGTTATGCTTAATAGTGGAAAGGTAATAACTCTATCTACCTCTGTTTAATATTCATTAAAAAAAACATTTGTAATAGTCCTTGTGAATGAGCCTGGCTTGTTACCACACCCACCCAGCCCCATTCTGTTCAAACCCTTAATGTTTATTAATGAAAAAATCTGTCCAGCTTCACCCCAATTATTCATTAGCACCCTGATTTTATAAAATATTAGAATTTTTGCAGATTCACAAGGCAATTTTGGACCATGAGGCCACTGTGCTCCTTTGATTCCACAACCACATAAACTCTCACTTTGAAAACCTAGTGTCTCGGGAATTGGCTTTAAAGACACATGGGGATAAAAGAATCCACTATTGCTCTTATCATCTTGGCTGCCCAGTAGTTACTAAAGACAAAGGCCTCCAATGAAGAAATATGACTTCCTGAGGTTCTAGGGCCCCAGCAAGAGAGGTAAGCATGATTATTGAGCTTTCTGTGGCTCTCTTGGTATAAAAGCTTGACAATGAGGTTTTCCCTAACTTGTTGGCACTCCAGGCCCTAAAAATGCTTTTAAGCTTCAAGGAGAGAAACATCTCAAGCCCTGTATCTGACATCTTACTGGATAAGCAAGTTACCAAAGTAGAAGTGAATCAGGAAATTAATTTGGCAGTTTGATTCACCTTAAACTCCTTCCAGAATGATAACCTTATCTGACATCTCCATTTTTTTCCTGATTTTTATTTTTTTTTGGGGGGGAGTGCCATTATTTTTGGTATTCAACCCCTCACCTTAATTTTGACTGTTATGAGGTAAGACAATAGGGAACCTGGAGCATGTGGAGAATCAGGTATTTAGAAACCTGGGGCAGGTGAAAGTTCACTTATCTAGAGACCTAAGGCAGATTATGATATTTCCAGAAAAAAACACACACTTGCAAGAGATAGAAGCCTACAGTCATGTAAACAACACTTATCTAGAAACTGTCCTTTACTCAAGGACTTATAATATGTCAACTAACAACCCCTCCAGGTAGCTCTCCTCTTGGAGACTACCCCTGTGTTTCTCAGCACATACTAAACCCACTTGCTCCCACTTTCCTTCCTTTAACACTGTTCAATAAACCACATTGTTGCCTAGTTAGGTCCTTCAATTCTTTCTTGCAATGGAACAAGAAACTTCTCCATCAACAGAAGTTTTGGTGACCATGAAAGGTCCTCGTTTTTCAACGTGGTACAATGAGTTTTTACCAATCATCAGGTTGGTAAATAAGTCCTCTTCTCATTCTTACTGCCTTATGTCCACTGCTCTCTTTTTCTTGTTTTCTTTCTCTCTTTCTCTTATTCAGTAGGTTTCTCTAGACATAATATTGTCCAATGACTGGTGGTCTAGGCCCCTGGAGTTCACCCTTGAATACACACTGACAGATGGCCTAGAGTATCCACTCTCATGCTCCTGTTCTGTGGACACCTGGGATGGATTCAAGAGCTGCAGGCTCTTTTAACTGGGATCCCAGACTGTCCTCTTATTCCTTCTTCCTAGAATAAGCAGTGCCCTATCTAAGCTGGTGAGTGACACCCCATTAAGATGTCTGCTTGCAAATTGGCAGGACCTTGCAACCGATGACCTTCGCAAACAGAACTTCTCTGTAATGAGTTTCACCCCATTATAGCTTAGAAAATAGTGAAAATTGGCCACTTAATAAGTCTCTTAACTAGAATACTATCCTCCTGTTATATCTCTTCTGCAAAAAGCAGGAGAAATGTGGAGAGATTCCCTATGGTCAATCTTAATAGTCCTTTATCAAAGCCACAAAATGCAGGGCACATGTAACATTTGTTATCAGAAACAAATAAGAGTGGAAAAGCACCAGACCTCCTCCAAAGGGGACAGCCCTGATCACCCCAATAACAGTAACAGTGAGGATTGTCTCAAGCTAGTCTGTCCTCCCCCTCCTCACCTGTCTTTTCACTGAGCTTTTCTGACTCTTCTGAAAACTAACTGAGAGTTCCTTTCCCCTTCAGACCCTCCCCCATACATTCTGGAGCCCCCAAATAAGCCCTGGAGAGGATAATCTTTTAACTTTCCTTGCCTATACCCAAACTGGCACTTCCCACACCCTTTGTGCTTCACTATGTCCACTCTGGGATTTAGCAAATGGGGAAGGGAGAACTCTTAGGATTCATACCCACTTCACCCTGGCAGACATAGCCCAGTGCAAATGCCACATAGATAAGTTTTCAAAGGACCCCATCAAGTTTGTGGAGGAATTTATTTCTCTCACCTTGGATGACCTCTTTTAGAAAGATATTCAGGTAATTCTCTCTGTGTGTTGCACCCCTGAGGAAAAACCCAAATCTGAACAGAGGGCAGAAAACAAGCTGACAGTATGGCTAGAGACCAACCCCTATCTCACCCAGTGGGGGATATTGCCATCCCTACCCAGAACCCAAGCTGGGATTATCAGAAAATGGGAGTCCTCAGAGAGAATGAGACCATATGTTAACCTGTTTAATTGGAGGGATGAAAATATGCAGAGCCAAACTAATTAACTTAAATAAACTTAAATAAATTACTCAGCCAGACTTCTGGGAAAATGGCGAAGGAGTAGATAGGCAGAGATTGATCTTCTCACAAAAAAAAATGGAGAAAAGACAGGGGACATATCTAAAGAGGTGCTTTGGATATGTATAGAATGGGAAAGTGCAGTAAGGCAACTAGGAGGGTACTAGAAAGATAAAGAAGCCGAATGAAAACAGTGAATTGCTAGCCCTTGTGGCTCATAATGGCATATATACCTCACTCTCACAGCAAGTAGGCTGGGTGTTCCTGACTTACTGCTACCAAGGGACTGGAATGGGTGTTCCCTTAGAGGAAGAGGGGTCTGGCAGAAGGTGGAGAGTCATTTCTTTGTGGTGAGTTTGGCCAGCTGAGCCTCCTTTGAATCTCAGAATGGACCCCAACCTGATGCAGAGAGGGGAGGGGTCTCCACTCAGGCAGGCTGTCATGCCCAGCTGCCCAGGGAGAGAAAGTAATTCAATTAGAGAGAAGGCAGGGACAAGCACCTAAACACCAGGACTCTAGCAAGCTCTAGAAGTCTAAAAACATCTGGGGTAAAGGGTGCAGAAAGATCTCTGAAGACTGAATAACTTTAGAAGACAATTTAGACCAATGGAGGTATTCCTGCCTTGCATATACGGGCCCCTGGATTGATTCCCGGGTAAATCAAGAGATTGATCCACCTAATTATCAGGCATCTAGCTGATACTTTATGACAAAGAGAATATAGACATTCTTTTTGTTTTAGACTTTCTTGGATATGTTATTTTTTTAAAGTTATCTTTTTTTTTTATTTAAATTTTAAAAATTTAAATTTTTTTCACTATTGCCAAAAGTTGGAACCAACCCACTTGCCCCTCAACAGATGAATGGATAAACAAAATGTGGTACATACATACAATGGAATATTACTCAGCTGTAAGAAGAAATAAAGTGTTAACACACAGAATAACATGGATGAATCTTGAAGACCTTATGTTGAGTGAAGCACGCCAGGCATTGAAGGATGAACAGTACATGACCTCACTGATATGAATTAAGGAAATTAAGCAGTCTCCAAGAACCATTGTCTGAAAGATAGGTTTATAAGAAAGAAAAGGAGAAGAGAAAGTTGTGAGCCATCACCTATACGGACATAATCTATGGTAAAATGATAGAGTGTAGTTGCATATTGAAGACATAGGACAGGTGGGTAGTGATATTATTGGGTTTGGTGGTGCAGGTTTGACAGGTGGGTAGATTGGGAAGGGTGGGTTAGAATACCCAAGATACTGGGGGGAGAGATGGGAGAGGGACTAGGTGAACACTTGGGATCTGTGTGTATGAGGTTGAAAAGGCAGAGCTGGGAATGCTCTTATGGCAATATGACAAGAAAGTGTCACTGGTTTAGGATGTTGCTTGAGGGGGCATTCGGGACAGGGCACATATGGAGCAGGCTTCTAGGTAGTGTGTGAGTGTTCATCCTGTCATAATGTGTTGTATCAGTGGGTGGAGACCCACACAATGAGTGGGAATGAGATGGAATCCCATCTTTGGGAGGACCAATTTGACCAGAAACAGACAGGTGGGGGTCTCTTATGAGTAAGGGTGGTTCCTAATAAGGGAGGACAAACCAGTGTGTCAAGACCTCTTGTTTCTTGTAACAATGAATCTTGTCATCCAATGAGTCAAGCCAGGGGGTCATCATGGGCCCCGGGGGATGGGGTGGGAGGAACAGCATAGATCAAACAGGGGGTATTTAGTGGTCAGTGGAAATGTTTTCCATTACCTTACAATGATGGACATAGGACATGGTAAAAATTTATAAAATTGTACAGTCTAAAACTATACTGTAAACCATTGACAATGTTTAGTAGCTATATCTCACTATCTGTATAACAGTTATAACAATGCTACCATCCACATACAAATAGGTTTTAATATGGGGTGAGGAAAGGGAGAGGAGGTTGGGTATATGATGATCACTCACATTCTGTGTGTCACTTTGCTGTGACCAAAACCTTCTTTGAAAATTAAATGAAAAATTGTGAGACACTGGGAAGTGAGAGGGGGAAGGTGCCACAGTATAGATTGGACACCCAATATTGCAGTGATAAAAGGCAAAATGTCAAAAAAATTTATTTTTCCCCATTTTTTGAATGAATATCCTAAACCTTTAATTTTATTCTATTATTCATTTTATTGTTTTGTTTTTTAAAAAAAATGTTCATGTATTTTATCTCTTGCATATAAACTTATCATTATTATTTCATTTTCCTATTAATTGTATTTGACTATTATATTGGCTTCATCTTTAAAGAAGATTTGGATCACAGAAGAGTTACAACTGGAGCGGGAGAGGATCATTGGTGGGGGTGTCAGAGATGGGGGTTCATGGGAGGAAGTTCACCTGAGCATACATTAAAGGTATATAAAATTGTTCAAAATCTCATGGGGCATGGTCACAGTGGGTGGAGAATCACTCAATAAATGAGAGATTACTGAATTCCCATCCTGGAGAGCTCTGCCACATTCTCCGAGGGAGCAGCAACAGTCCCCCAAGTGCAGGGGCAGTGTCTAGCTAAGGAGGATGATCCACTGATGGGACTCTTGTTATTGATGATGAGCCATAAGAGTCTTTGCTTTTGAAATTGAAACTTAGCCTATTGTCATGGGGTGCCTAAGGGATGCCTCTTGAGATCCTCCTTGTTGCTCAAATGCGGCCTCTCTCTAAGCCAAACTCAGCATATGAATACATTGTCTTCTTCCCAGCGTGGGACATGACTCCTGGGGATGAGCCTCCCTGGCAATGAGGGATTACTAACAAGTGCCAATGGGCAATACTACTAGAAAAAGACCTTGAATAAAAGGGGGGAAAGGTAAAGACAAATAAGTTCATATGGCTAAGAGACTTCAAAGTGAGTCAGAAGGTAATCCCAGAGGTAACGGTTATGCACATCTCAGCAGGGCCTCATAGGCTTCCAATGTGGATATCACCCTAAATAGAGGGGATCCTGAGGGCTCTGGAGACCCCCAGGACCTATATAAGAGTAGATAGCTCCAGAGTTTGGTGCCGTATCTGTGGGCCCTGCTTTGGAATCTGTGCCCCTGAGAGTGACAGAGTTAAACTCAAATATGCCCTCCCTGCACATGGTCCATCAGTCCCTTCTATTCAAACCTATAAGTTGTGCTGGAGTTTGTAGGTGTACTTCCAGAGACTGGAGTCTTGGCCTGCCCTTGTGCCAGCTGGGGCCAGAATCTTGGTGGAGCTGCAACTCCTACTCTACAGCTTAATGGACTCACCCAAGATACCTGGCGGGGAGATGATGATGGACAATGGCCATCCCAGGGAATAGAAAGAGTCTGCAGCTGCAGGCAGGATAATACTATCCATCTTATCCATGGGATATAAGCCCCCTCTCACTTGGAGGTGGAGTGGACATCACCATCCCAAACTCCTCAGGAATGGGGAGAGGGCTATGGACTAGAGTGGACTTACTGGTAATCTGTTATAGACATATTGTGATTCAAGAAATGGAAGAAATTGTGACATTAATGTGGAGCCAGTGGCCACTGGGTGCTTTAGGGACAGGGAGAGGGAAAAGCAGTTGTAATACAGGGGCTTTTTTGGGACTTTGGAATTATCCTGAGTGACACTGAAACGACAGATATAGGCCATTTTACATTACCATATAACATGCAGAACTGTGTGGAAGAGAGTGTGGTCTACAATGTGAACTATGGTCCATGCTTAGTGGCAAAGCCCCAGGATGTGTATATCCATTGCAGGTGGTGTGCTACACTAATGAAATATGTTTATGTGGGAGGTTGTGGAAGGTGTAAGAGGTGGCGCATATGGGAATCCCTGTAATTTTTGTGTAACATTTATGTAATCTAATTATCTTTTAAAAAATTAAAAAGAAAAAAAATTAAATGCTGAAACCCGGTACATCACCTGCCGAGGTCAGGTTGCAGGGTGATTGATTGATAAACACCAGCAGCCTGAGAGGCTCCTTAAGGACCTAAAGGGAAGGCTGATTTTCCTTGCTTGTTTTTGTTGTTGTTGATGCTGCTGTTTGTTGTGTTTCACCTTTCTTTGTTTTCTCCACATTTTTTCTTTTACTGATTTTTTTCTACCTACATTATTTCATTTCCTTCATTTTTCTATCTGCTGTTTTCTGTTATTTTTCATTCATTCCACCTCTTTTTGATTGGTTTTCAATTTTTTTAATTTTTATTTTTCTTTCCCACTCTTTTTTCCTCTGTTTTCTGGCTTTTTTAACTTTTACTTTTCTTTTTTCTTTTCCTCTCTTCTCATCATTCTGCCCTTGTAATTCATTGTATATATTTTTTCTCGATTTTGTTTCTCATTTCATTTTTTCTATTTCACTTTTTAAATCTTACTCCTTTGTACTTATAATTTTTCACTTGTGTTAATTATTTATTTTCCTAGGTCTTGAATGGCTCTTCTACCATTTTTTAAAATACTATTATTCTTTTCTCTTCTTATCTTTTTCCTTTTCCCTCGTCTTAATTTTTTTTAAGGGAACATAGAGAACAGCAAGGAAATCAAATATTAGAAATGAAGGGTCAAAGTGAAACCTTACAACATTTAGAAACAACAACAACAACAATGATAAAATAAAATCATAGAGTAGAAAAAGAAGCTAACTAATCAAATAAATATATCAAGATAAACAGATGCTTAGAAACCAACAAAAAATTACAAGCCATACTAAGAAACAGGAAGACATGGCCCAGTCTAATGAGCAAACTTTAAAACAGGAGGTGAGGCAGAACATGGAACGATGTATTAGAGATGTCCAAAGAAATATCATGGGTCAACTTAATGAAATGAAGGAAGAAATTAAGGATATTAAGATGATACTGGGAGAATACACCAAACAAATTAAAAACTTACATAAAAGAAAAATGGATATGATGGTGATGAATGGCACAATGGAAGAAATAAATAATAAACTGGAAACACATAAGAGCAGATTTGAACAGGCAGATGAAAGAATAAGTGATGTGAAATACATTACATGTGAAATTAGATAGATAGTATAAGAGAGAGATAAAAAGATTAAAAAAAAAAAAAACCCAGCAAGAACTTAGGGACTAGAATAACAATAGTAAACACACAAACACATGCATTCTAGGCATCCCACAAGGACAAGAGAAAGGAAAGGGGGCAAAAGGAGTGATAGAGTAAATAATGGTTGAATATTTCCCAACTGTATTGAGGGACAGGGACGTACATGTCAAGAAAGTGCAGCGCAACCCAAACAGTATAAATCCTAACAGGCCTATCCCAAGACATATATTCATCAAATTGTCTGGTGCTCAAGGCAAAGAGATAATACTGAAAGCAGCCAGAAGAAAAGAGATCCATCACATAAAAGGGAAGCTCGATAAGATTAAATGCTGATTTCTCACCTGAAACCATGGATGTAAGAAGGCAGTGGTATGACATAGTTAAGGTACTAAAAGAAAAAATCTTCCAGTCAAAAATTCTCTATCCAGCAATGCTTGCATTCTACAATGAGGGAGGGTTCAAAATATTCACAGAAAAACAGAAATTAAGAGTTTGCCTATAAGAAACCTGTCCTTCAAGAAATAGAAAAGGGAGTTCTGCAGGTTGAAGTGAAAAAACAGGAAAGAAAGAGCTGGGTGATGCCGTGAGAATAACTAAAAAGATAAAAAGAGAATAAAAACAACATATGGCATACATAAAAGTAAGGAAAATGTGGCTAACATAAGTAATGCATTGACAATAATAACACTGAATGTTAATGGATTAAAATCACCAGTCAAGAGACACAGATTAGCAGAATGCATAAGAAAATATGACCCTTCTACATGCTGTCTATAAGAAACCCACCTTAGACTCAGGGATGCAAGGAGGCTGAAAATAAATGGTTGGGAAACAATTTTACATGCAAATAATAACTTAAAAAGAGCAGGAGTAGCTATATTAATAATGGAGAAAATAGAGTTTAAATGCAAAACTATTATAAGAGATGAAGGACACTATATATTAATAAAAGGGGAAATCTTTCAAAACAATAGAACAATCATAAACATCTATACACCTAACCAAAGCACCTCAAGATACATGAGGCAAACACTTGAAAATCTAAGTGGAGAAATAGATACCTCTACAATTATAGTGGAGGACTTTAATACACTATTATCACCATTACACAGAACATCTCAACAGAGAATCAATAAAGAAACAAAGACCTTGAATAATAGTTGAGAGGATCTGGACCTAATAGACATACACAGAATATTACACCCAAATGCAGCAGGATATATATTCTTCTTGAGTGCACATGGGTCATTTTCCAGAATAAAAGACGTTAGGCCACAGAACAACTCTCAATGAATTCAGAAAGATTGAAATTTTACAAAATAATTTCTTTGAACACAGTGGAATGAAGCTGGAAATCAGTAAAAGACAGATAAGCATATTAGACACAAAGATAAGGAACCAAAACAACACATTCTTAGACAATCAGTAGGACAAGGAAGAAATTGCAAAGGAAATCAGTAACTACCTTGAAACAAACGAAAATGACAACACAATATAACAAAACATATGGGATGCAGCAAAAGCTTACTCTGAGGGAAACTCATAGCCATAAATGCCTATATTATAAAAGAAGAAATAGCTAAACTCAAAGTCCAAACTTCATACCTGGAGGAACTAGAAAAAGAAGAACAAACTAACCCCAACAGAAGTAGAAAGAAGGAAACAACAAAGATTAGAGCATAGTTAGATGAAATTGAAAATAAAAAAGCACTAGAAAATATAAACAAAACCTAAAGCTGGTTCTTTAAGAAGATTAATAAAATTGATAACCTCTTAGCTAGACTAATAAAGAAAAATAGAGAGACAATGCAAATACATAAAAAGACATTAGGAAGGGGCTATCACCACTGACCCAACTGAAATAAAAAGAATCATAGAAGATATTTTGAAAAATTGTATGTGAACAAGATGGATAATTTAGAGGAAATGGACAAATTCCTAGAAACACACAAGCAATCTATATTGATGAAGGAAGAAATTGATGAACTCAACAGACCAATCATAGGTAACGAGATTGATTTAATCATCAAAAACCTGCTAACTAAGAAGAGCCCATCAAGATAGCTTCACAGGTGAATTCTATGAAACATATCGGAAAGAATTAACATCAGTCCTGCTTAAATAGTTCCAAAAAAATATAACTGGAGAGAACATTGCCTAACTCATTCTATTATGCCAACATCACCCTAATAACAAAGACAAACAAAGATGCCTTGAGAAAGGAAAACTATAGACCAATTTCTCTAATGAACATAGATGCTAAAATCCTCAACAAAATACTTTCTAATCATATTCAACAATACATTAAATGAATTATACAAGATGACCAAGTAGGCTTCATCCTTGTTAGGCACGGAAGGTTCAACATAAGAAAATCAATCAATAAAATATACCACATAAACAGACTGAAAGAAAAAAATCACATGATAATCTCTATAGATGCAGAAAACGCATTCAACAAAATACAGCACCCTTTCTGATAAAAACACTTCAAAAGATAGGAATAGGAATGGAAGAAAAATTCCTTACCATGATAAAGAATATATATGAAAAAACCCACAGCTAACATCATATTCAATTGTGAAATCCTAAAAGCTTTCCCTCTAAGATCGGGAACAAGACAAGGATGTCCACTCTCATGGCTCTTATTTAACATTGTGTTAGAAGTAATTGCTCAAGCACTTAGGCAAATAATATCTTTAAAAATATATTAAAGCCATCCTAATTGGAAAGCTAGAAGTGAAAATTTCACTATTTTCAATGACAGGATCCTATACCTCATAAGATCTGAGTAATCTACAACAAAGCTTCTAGAGCTTATAAATGAGTTCAGTAAAGTGAAGGGTTATAAGATCAATGTGCAAAAATCAGTAACATTTTTATCCACCAATAATGATCAACTTGATCAGAAAATCAAGAAAAAAAATCCCATTTACAATAGCAACTAAAAGAATCAAATACCTAGAAATAAATTTAACTAAAGATGTAAATGACCTTTATGCAGAAATCTACACAATAATGTTAAAGGTAATCAAAAAGGACCTAAATAAATGGACAAATATTCCCTGTTCATGGATAGGAAGACTAAACATCATTAAGATGTCTGTGCTACACAAACTGATTAACAGATTTAATGCAATACCAATAAAAGTTACCACAGAATCTTTTACTGAATTGAGAAAGCTAACTATGAAATTTATTTAGAAGGGCAAGAATAGGAAGAATAACACTACCTGACTTCAAAACATACTACAAAGCTACAGTGGTCAAAACTGCATTGTATTGGCACAAGGATAGACACACTGAACTATGGAACCAAATTGAGAGTCCTGCTGTAGACTCTCACATATACAGTCAATCAATATTTAACAAGGCCATGAAGCCCATCCCACTGGGAGAGAATGGCCTCTTCAACAAATGGTTCTTGGAGAACTGAATATCCATATCCAAAAGAATGAGAAAGGAACACTATCTCACACCTTATACAAAAATTAACTCAAGAGGGATCAAAGATATAATTATAAGAGCCAAGATCATAAAGGTCTTGGAAGATAATGTAGGGAATCATCTACAGGTTCTTGTATTAGGAAATGGTTTCATGAATTTCACACCCAAAGCATGAGCAACAAAAGAAAAAATAGACAAATGGGACCTCCTCAACACTAAAAATATTTGCACCTCAAAAGAGTTTGTCAAGAAAGTGAAAAGGCAACTTACTCAATGGAGAAAATATTTGATAACCATATCTCTGATATGGTTAATATCCAGTATATATAAAGAAATCCTACACCTCAAAAATAAAAAGACAAACAACCCCTTTTTTTTTTATTTGTAAAATGATATATAAATACATATACATATATGTGCATTTGTTTACATAAATGTTATTATATATATATATATACATTTTATAAAGG
>JAQZBX010028877.1:0-27580 GCA_029593785.1 Cabassous unicinctus
AAGAATCTATAATCTAAAAAGAAAGTTCCATTTAATTTTTGAGATCGTGAACAATGACAGCTAATTAGGATTTTGTGTTTAACTAGGTAAGGTCACAGCTAAATTTTTGGTTTTCTTCCTATTATTAAGTCTTTTTTAAAGAAGTGACATTTCAGGCCTATTTGAGGATCAGAGGGTAAAATGCACTTATCACTCCAGGGGATAAAAAGAAGATTCTCAGATATTAAGACAACTTTACCACTACCTACGCATTATCTGTCTTATAACAATAGCCACCAAGTCAATGACTCATCCAAACTAAATGTGCAAAGTGTGCAACAAACCTTGAATAGAGCAAAAGGCTTATCCTCCATCCTTTGGTATTAAGAACAAAGGCATTAAAGATGAAATGGAAAATAAAATGATGGAAAATTTATTACAGTTGGCTACTGTAAGGGACTTCCAAATGAGCCAAACTCAGCCAACTGTTGTTCCAACAAAGGCACCTCAATTATGTCCCCAGAGTTCTATCTATTGGCCTGAAGGTACCCTCTAGGAGATTTTGGGAGGTAGCAGTGCTGCCTGAGACTTAAGCTAAATTTCTGCCACATTAATATTGGCTATGTCAGCATCTATCCCACGTCATGGGCAATGTACTTTTCTGTTAATTCCCTGCTCATTTTTAAATACCAAAGCATTACTTTTGTAATTATTAACCCAAAATTCTTAGCTAAAATATATCTTTTTTAAAAAGCTATTTCTGATTTTGAGTGCTAAAACTTCTGGACTAAAAGTTTCCATTTAAATTAACATGAATAAGTTCTCTTGATAACCTAATGATAATTTACTAGTTTTGAAACTCTTCATAATAGTGTTAATTTTGAACCAGAAAATTTAATACACATTAATAGAATTTTAAGAATAGCATTTGGGTTTGACTTAAAAATAAACTTTCTTTTATAATGTTACAAGCTATTTCTTATCCAATGTTTTAAAACCATCTGACTCTCTCCTTACCTGAGTCAATATTATGGTGTATCCCTTGACTATCAAAAAATGCTAAAATGGTATTATTTTGCTTCGTCTTATATATTGTCTCCAGTCTTTCATGACAGTCTTTCATGATTAAAATGATGTTTCCTTTCAAATGCTCAGTCTTCCTATCCATAAACATTAAATTTGATGAAATGTTAACCATGCTAGAAAGATTAGCAAGTAAAAAAAAATCATGATGATGTTTTTGTAAATGGGAAGATAGTAACAAAATTCTGTTCCAGGCCTCAAAGGACAAACCCTTTTTCTTATCCCATCTTTCCTCTCATCACAAACCTCTTGGTATTTCTTACTGGCTCCTTTGATATAACACTACCATGCTTTATGGCAGACAGTTTTGGTTGTCTAGCCAATAGCCATATTTCTGCAGTTTTTCTTTGTTAATGTTAATCTAACCATAAATTTACTCAGATATCAAGTGGCCTTTTGCTTTAGAAAGATAGGCTTCTTTTAGACCCAGAGAGTGGATTTTGATTACTGAATATCCTGGCAGTTTTGCTATGCAACTCCAGGCAGAGCAAGGTTGAAAAAAATCTTCCATGGGCTTATGAAAAAGATTTCTTCCTGTTAGACAGGGATACACCTTGTTTGCCCCTTTTGGTATTTAGACTTACTGTGTGAGGGTGAGATGCAGAGAACTATCTGGAAGCCAGAAGGTATCAGGCCTGAGGGCCTTAGCTGATGGGGTGAGGATGACAGCACAGAAAGATTAAATGAAGGTGGGTATTAAATGATTTCATTAAGCCTCTGATTTATCCAAATCTGGAATCATCCTACCTTGCGACTCTTGTTACCTGAGGCAATCTGTCCTTACTTTTTAAGCAATTTTGAGATGGGTATGGTCCTACTTTTAAGATTCGTGTATCTATTACTTGCTTTCACTTTCATTTTTCTGTTCTGAGATGTTAAAACCCTACCCTCAGAAAGATCAAACTTTCTCCCAGATTACCCTTGGTGAGGCTGCTAAGGAGCACATTCTGAAAGGATATGCATGAAGAACAAAGACATTATATCTGAATTCAGGAATTCCCATCAAACCTGGGCAACTGTACAGAGTTAGGCACTATATTTCAAAATGCGGAGGGTGACGAATGATGAATTAATTAGCCCTTAAACTTGGCTATCTTATTTAGAAGTTTTAAATTTTCTTTATATATGCATATTTTTATACATTATTTATTATTGAAATACTTTGAACTAATCTATAATCTGTGTCAATATTATGCACATGGTGAGATTTGTAATCTAAAAGTCTCACTAAACTTTCAGAGTGCAATTTGGAAACAACAAAATTTCTTGTTAGAACAGATGGGTTTTGATAGATGCTCCAGTGTATGGTTCTAACTGTTGAATCATTTTAACAAGCAAATGCTTTAAGTTTTCCACCAGTTAACCAGTCAAATTAACATTAGACACCAGTTAAGGTGTAAACTACAAGCATAAGTCTATAGAGTGATCCATGAGCAAGTGAAACTATATACGCAAAAGTTGAGAAAATCATGAATTAAGGTTTCAAGGAGCTGGTCTTTACAAAGCTCTGCGTTGGCTTAATTTTCTGATCATTGACAATTAACTTATGATAGATTGGTTCTATCTTGGAACTGGTGCAAATATTTTAAACAAACCATACAACAAATAGAGCATTCCAACAGTTGTTAATAGCACACACTGCTAACATCTTTTAGACTTTGGTCTTCAATATATTCTAAATTAAAATATGTGTTGCCGTAGAACCAGGTTTAAATCAACTGAAATGACTGGAGAAATAACATTTTCAACACATGTATTTGTAGGTTATTAGATTTAACAGTGAGTAACCATCGTATTTAGAATATTATTTGTATTACTCATACACCCCCTCCCATCAGCAACCAAAAACTTTTGCATTCAAATAATTCAGATAAAGAACTTCAAATATGAAATGTGGTCATGAATCCACTTCTTAGGAAAGTTTGAAAGCTCCTATAATTTATCCATTCAATTCTAATGTAGCTCATTTCAAAGGCCCTTTCATAAAAATAAAAAATAAAAAGAAAAAAAAGAAGGTTTTTAGATTAAAATTCCCACAACTGCTTCTTCCACAGTTTTAGCACATAACCTAATTTTGCCAAAAAATAAGAGGCTCTTGAGCTTTTCAATTCAGTTCGATTGGATAATCAGAAAGCCAGCAGTAAGTTACTAGCACTCTTTTAAGTAAATTGGAAAGGAGTCAGGGTAATGGATGGGTTTGGCCTCCTCTAAGAATGCTGCTGTTCAACTAGTGAAATCTGTTGGATTTCACTTATGAAGAAAGTATGCCACTGCTAAGCATTTCTGTTTATCTCCTTATTAATTTCCTCAGGTATAATTACTTAATGATAGCATAATTATGGAAGACCAGTGGCCCACCAAGGACCAAATCTCTTTTCATCAACTAATTCACATACACATATTTCTTCCTAATTTTCTAACTTATTTTAGTTCCCCATGTGTACTTTGACATATTTGCTGGGTGGCAACAGGGGCAAACTAAGATTGACTGTTATATTAATGAGACCATCATGCTGATATCTGGTAATATGCTGATAATAATTAGACAGTACAGAGCAGGTTATGCTATGGTAACAAACAGCCCCAAAATCTCAATAGCTTAACGAAACAAGGTTTATTTCTCCCTCATGCATGATCTATTGTGGATTTGGGCAAATCTCAGGACAACCAGGACCAGTAATCCAGATATCCAGACTGCATTGAGCTTTTGCCTCTCTCATCTCAGCATGAGTCTGTCTCTGTTGCTGCCTCAGGGGAAGAGACAGCTGGAAAGTTTCGTGCTGGCTCTTTCAAGCTTTGGCAGAAAATGACAAATATCAGGTTTGCTATGGTCCATAGGCCTGATAGAATCACATGCCCAGCCTAAATTCAAGAAAGCAGGGAAATGTGATGGTACAGATGGAAAGTTTGTAAGTGCGGCTGTGTCTGCTTTAGTTGGAATCTGAATATCTTCACGTTTCATAGTAACTAAAACACAAAATATTATTCTGCTAATATCCCAGAAAGGTGTTGCAGAGGGACTATAAGAAACAGTAAATCAGAAATAAGTAACTCAGCTGTAACCAGTTTTCATTTGGTAAATTGCACCCCCTTTCATTTACTGATTTTATCATTTTCCACACAAGGAAATGAATTGATTTTTAGATTATAGAGAGTAAGGAAATATTAACAGAGCAGAAGTACATGTTGATCCCCCACTTGCCTTTCTAGATCAAGTTGTCTTCCTCCTTTCACTTAAACTGCATTACTAGAACAAAAATGGAAAGAGCTAAGTGTGCCTTTAAAAAAAAATGCTACCATTTTTATAAGGTTAGTAAATCATGACTTCTAAATCTTCAGTATAGTTTATGATTATATGATCTATCCTATCTTCTATAGGTAAAAAAAAAAAAAAAAAATGGAGGGGGCTATCAGAGTTAAATGACTGACAATTCTATTGAACTTAAATACACAGTGACCTCCGTTTCTTCTGAGTTCATCTGAGTTCAAACCTTGTGCTCATAACTTGTTACCTCTATCCAATATTGAAACTATCCCTCTGCTGTGTTCTATCTTACACCCTGCACAGAGAATTCCTTAAGGTCAAGCAACAGTGGGTTTTTGGAATGTACTTGATGTATTGATCACTTTTTTGATACAGGTGATCTGGCCAAGCACTGTCCTGCACTCCTAAGGTCTACAGAGACAGCAGGATGTGTTCACACTCATGTACACATTGATGTCATCCAGGCTCAATATTTTGGGGAGATAACTGATAGTCATTATTAATTAGCGTCTTCCTCGCCATTAAAACTCTTTGGTATGATAGTTTTCCAGGGTAAACTACTGATGACAAAAAGAAGGAAGCAGAGGAGTGGGAGAGAGACACTGTCCTAGGCATGAGGCTTACATTATATTATTTAACGTTCACAGCAACCATATTTCAGTTGGATTTGAGCCCACATCTACTTGAATCTAAATGTTGTGTTATTTTCTTAACACCACAATGACTCCCCCAAAAGTAAGTAGGCTTTTTTTAAATCGTGGAGTTTGGGAGAAGAGTTGTCTCCTATGCATAACAACATTCTTTAAAATGCAGCACCTTCTGGGATTAAAAGAGGTGGGTGCATCATGCTCTCTTCTGGGATTTTCCAGCCTCCTTTGTAATCCAGTGAAGTCTTTCCTGTGGCAGTTTCTTTTATATTTCTGCTGTCAGAGACATGTCTGACAGCAAAACGACTTCATATATTTATTTATATATTCGTTCGGTAAACATATATTCATTGACTTTTGAATACCAGACACCATAGGCCTTGTGTACAATTGAGAGCATATTTCCTCTTCTCTTTGAGCTCACAATCAGGAAAGAGGGGGCAGATGAAGCTAGCATGAGGGCAGAGGAAAGAGCAGTTATCTTCTCGCCATAACTTCAAACATAACAAAATGAACAGACTTTAATGTACGCAGAGAATTTGCAATTTGAGTCTATTGGGACCAAGGAGCAAATCCAAAATCTTTTATTGGAGCCGAGTCTTGGCTCTCATTCTGATCTCCAAGTCTTGGCTCTTCCCCTGGGCCAGAGGAATAAGCCAAACTCTCTTCTGATCTACTACACACATTCCGGGTGTCATGTTTGCATGTCAGTCGCTTACATTCGTTGTTCCATCCAAGCAGCATATTTTTCCAGACAGTAAACTTGTTACTGAGTTTTGGGATTTGGGAGAGGTTAAGGGCCTGGAAATGAATCACTGTTTCAATAAGGGATGGATGCAGAAAGAAGGACTGGCTAGCCAGTGCCCAGAGCTGTGGGTAGGAACGTAAGAGCCAAGTCAGTTTAGTGAAGAAACTCCTTCCCACCTGAAGTTATCCAAATGATGCATCTTTTCAATATTTCATAGGACGAACACGATTTTAAAGACTAAAATCTCATTAACCTTTTCAAACATGTCACTTGTGAATACATACATGAACTCGATATAATTGTTACTATTTGTTCATTTCATGCATAATCAAATGAACTCTTCTAATCAGTATTATAAAAAATCAACATTTTAATGTTGTAGCTTGCCTGCTACAATGACAATATCATCACTCGGAATAAATATAAATAAAATATGCCATGCAAAAAATTATACTCTTAAATGCATGATTTTCTAGATTCCTGATTCAGATTAAAGTAGGATGAGGTAAAATATATACTCTTATACCTTTAATATTTACAATCTTCTAAATATGTTTGGAACAATGAGAAGTATGACTCTAATAATCCAACTTTGCATGTATGGTGAGAATTTATATAGATATATGTATTTAAAATAATTTAAAATTACATAAATGAATAAAAAAGAGAAAATATCAAATAAGACCCTATTCTTTAGAAAATTCTTAATAGAAGTTGATGATTATGAACATTAGTTTTCCTTTGCACATCAATTTCAATGGCCATTACTGGATATGCTATAGTAGTTCATGAGATATTTTAGTATAATTCAATTAATTTTCAATATTTTCCTTGAAAATTTAAAAATTGTTTGTTGAGATTGTTTCTCATCAAGGGTGTCTCTGAGTTCCTATTGATTGTTCTGCTTTGGGTAATACCCAATTTAAATAACACTAATTTTTAGAAGAGGTAAAAAATTTTTATTTGAATAATAGATATTAGTTTTTAAACCAAAATTTGTCCTCAAGTTAATTCTTAGGTGATGGCCTAAAACACTTCTTTCATTCCTTTCAGGCATGAAGGGAATCAGTTTTATTAGATGAACGGGATTATTTACACCAGTAAAAATTACAAGGTGATAAATATGAATAATGTCAAAGTTTAAATACCACAGCCAGTGTTAATTACCCATCCCCAAGTGATTATTAGGATTAAAAAAAGGAAATTAAAACTGGAAGTTTCATTATATGACATCTTGATAGTATAAATTGCATAGTATGACAGTGTAAGAGTGCCTCCAAGTGGCATTTATCAAAATTCCACATCAAAAATTGAAATACAAGATCTAAAAGTTAATTTTTGATAACAATAAACTCTAAAGCAACATCATCAGTCGTTTCTTTCTGCTTATTTATGCTCTACTCTACATATTTATGATTGTAGTTTTTGGAAATCCCGATATTTCATTAAACACCCACACCTAAGGTCCATTAACCCACAGAATTCTAGATTGGTTTTTAATAACTAAATTAGTCTATTTTATATGGTGTCTAGGAGTCATATAAAGAATTATTTCATTTCCATCCAATTTGCATAGTTCAGCCTGTTTTGATTAGTTATACTATGCCTCTGCTTTTAGTATTTTTCTTAGAAATATTGTCCAATTTGCTAGATACCAGAAGATAAGAAGGACAAAGGATTTCTTTCCCACCCATAAAATCCTAGACTTGAAGGATCATCTAATTTCTCCCTACCTCCCAACTGTTCAACTGAACCTGAGTTTAAAGAATTTACCCAAGGTCACTTTGGTTAGTGGCTAAACTAATGGAATCTGGTTCCCCATACTAGTAATCCTTCTCTTTCTAATATGTATACTATGAAGCCAAAAAACAGAGCTCTTTAGCATTCTATGAACAAATGCATTTTTAGTACATGATTCTTCTTAAAACACAACCAAAGTCTAGAACACCACATACATTTTAGAATTTGCTTGTGGCAAAACGTGTCAGGGATTGGCAAATGAACTAGTATGTTCTCTGCAGACTTTGTTGTAATTAATGAATGTGTAGTGTTTTGGAATGATCTCAGTTTAATGTCATAGAAATGTATATATCTCTATGTCAAAAAGAATTCTAGGGCAGTAATAAACAGGGCTATTGAGCTTACAACATAACTTAGAGACTGAAATTTGTTTGCTCTGCAAAAGTAATCTTTGTAGTGAAGATTATTATTTTTTTATTTCATTTTTCTAAAATTATTTTTTCATTTATTGTAGAAGCTGTGGGTTTACAGCATAAAATACAAGATTCCCATATACCACCCTACCACCACCAATTTGCTTTGGTATGGAACATTTATTATAATTGATGATAGCTCATTTTAAAAATTGCACTAATAATTAAAGTCCATAGCTTAACTTAAGGTTCACTGTTTGTATAGTGTAGTTCTATCAATTTTTCAAAAAGTTTTGATTCTGTTGCCATATATACAATCTAACATTTTTAATCATATTCAAATACGTATTTCAGTGCTGCTAATTGTGTTCACAATGTTGTACTACCATCACCACCATCCATTACCAAAACCCTTCCATCATTCCAAATAAGAACCTTGTACATTTTAAGCTTTAACTTCCTTTTCCTTATTCCCACCCCATCCCTGGGTGACCTATATGCTGCATTCTGACTCTGTGAATTTGCTTATTCTAATTGTTTCAAATCAGTGAGATCATACAATATTTTTCCTTTTCACTTATTTCACACAACATGATGTCTTCAAGGTTCATCTATGTTGTCACATGTGTCTGGACTTCATTCCTTTTTATGGCTGAAAAGTACTGCATTGTATGTCTATACCATATTTTATTTTTCCATTCATCAGTTGATGGGCACTTGGGCGCCAGTCAAAAAGGGTGCTGATGCAAAGTACCAGAACTCTGTTGACTTTTATAAAGGGTATTTATTTGAAGTAGAAGCTTTACAGTCACAAGACCCTAAAGAGTCCAACTTGAGGTACCATAAGAGGAACTTTCTCACCAAGCTCTGTTGCCACGTGTTGAAGCATGATGGCAGGCAATGTCTGCAAGGGTTCAGCCTTCTTTCTTCCTCTTAAGGAAGCTTCTTCCTATCTCAGCTGCAGGCTGGCATAAGGTTCGTCTCTCTCCCAGGGGCTAATTTCTTTCTGGGCTCAGCTCCTCTGTTCTCTTCACAAGGTTAGCTGTAGACTCTCAAGCTCATCTCTTTTTCCGGGGCCTCTGCCGTGTCTAAGCAGCTGAGCTCTCTTCCTCTGCTGTGTCTTTTTCTGTGTGCGTGTCTGCCTACCAAGGGGGTGGCGGGGGTGGGGGTGGGCGGGCAGTGGGACTCAACGCCCTACTGATGAGGCCAAATCTAAGCCCTAATCTTAATTTAATCAAGTAAATGTAACCTTTGAATTTAATACAATCGAAGGGTATCATGCACAGAGGAACTGACCAATTTACAAAAATAATCCATATCTCTTTTTGGAATTCATAAATAATATCAAACTGCCACAGGTGGCTTCCATCTTTTGGTAATTGTGAATAAAGCTGCTATGATTATTGTGTGCAAAATATCTGTGTGAGTCCTTACTTTCAATTCCTTTGGGTATATACCTAGTAGTGGGCTTGCCAGGTCAAATTGTAGTTGTATACGTAGACCACTCTTTTCCACAGTGGTTACAACAATTTACATTGCCACCAGCAATGAATGAATGTTCCTATTTCTCTGCATCCTCTCCAACACTTGTTATATTCTGGGTTTTTTTTAATAACAACTATTTTAATGCGTATGAAATGGTATCTTATTATGGTTTTGATTTGCATTCCCTTGATGACTAATGATGGTGAACATCTTTTCATGTGCTTTCTGGCCATTTGTATTTCTTCTTTGGAAAGAGGTCTTTTGCTCATTTTTTGATTGCATTGTTTGTCATTTTGTTGTTAAGTTGAAGGATTTCTTTATGTATACTGGACATTAATCCTTTATCAGGCATGTGGTCTTTAATAGTATAATTAATATATGACAAGTTTTATTTTTCTTCATGTTTACTTTGTTTAGTGTTCTCTGAGCTTCTTGTATGTGCATATTCACATCTTTTGCTAAGTTTGGGACATTCTATGTCATTATTTCTTTGACTATTCCTTCTGCCCCTTTCTCTCTTTCTTTTCCATCTGGAACTCCCACAACAGGTATGTATTGGTGCATTTGATGGTGCCCCATAGCTATCTTAGGCTTTTTTCATTTTTAATATTTCTTTTTTCTTTCTGCTCTTCAGCTTGACTCATTTCAAGTGTCTTTTCTTCAAGTTCACTGATTATTTTTTCTGCCAGTTCCAATCTGCTCTTGAAACCCTCCTGGACATTTTTCATTTCTGTTATTGTGGTCTTCAATTCTAGTAGTTCTGTTTGGTTCCTTTTAAAAATTTCTTTCTTTACTTAGATTCTCAAATTGTTCATTCATTGTTTTCTTGATACCCTATAGTTCTTTCTCTGTACTTTCCTTCATCTCCTTTAACATTTTAAAATTTATTTAGGAGGTACCAGGGATTGAACCCAGGACCTCATGCATGGGAAGCAGGCACCTAACCACTGAGCTACATCTGCTACCCAATGAATGTTTGTTTTTTTCATTTGTTTGTTTTATTTTCAGGAGGTAATGGGGATCAAACCTGGGACCTCATACATGGGAAGCAGACACTCAACCACTTGAGCTACAGCCACTCCCCTTTAATAGTTTTTAAAGGCTTTGTTTGGTATGTCTACATTCTCACCTTCTTTGTTCCTGTTTTCTGTATTTTTATCCTCTTCCTTTGGATGGGCAATAATTTCCTGTTTCTTTGTATGTCTTACACTAATTTGTTGTGCATTGCCCATTTTAATATTTTAAAATGTTAACTCTGGGATTTACTCCCTGGGATGTCAGTTTCCTGGTTTTGTAATCAGTTGGCTGTAAGACAGAGATTTTCTTGACTTTCCGCCCTTCTATCAGGAAGGTCTGCCCAAGGTGAGTGCTCTGTGTAGGGTTTTTTTCTGTTTTACTGGTGCTCTATCTGTCTTGGGCTTTTGCTTGTTAGTTGTTTTGCAGTTCCCCTGTTTACAGGAGTTTTGTTGTTCCCTTGTTCCTCAGGGGACAAACCTCCATTTCCTGGGTTTTGAAGCTAGCAAGCCTTTGTCCTAGACTGTCTGCCTCTATAGTCTTTTATACTCCATTCTTGTCTCATGTTGCTTTTGCCTAGAGGTCAGATTCTGGGAAGAGGGTCACCCTGGGGAGGATTTCCCAATTTGGTCTTTCCCAGCCAAAACAGGGACCAGCACCCATGAAGGGGGTGCAGACCGGCTCCAAAGTGCCCTATGGAAGGTCAGAAAGGATGCCAAAAACTTCTCCTAAGGATCCCCAAAGCTAAGTTTTCCTGGCCTGCCCAGCAAGTCTATCCCTTCAGCTAACTTTCTTTGCAGGCCTGAGGAAACCCTAAGTCTTTAAATCTACACTACCTCTGTCCCTGCCCAGGAAGAGTTGAAACAATAGCTGCTGCCTCCCTTGTCTAAGGCAAGATCACTGGAACCCAGTGATCCAAAATCACTAATCAAAAGCCGTAATCAGTGATCAGCCATGCATAACCCTGTTCTTGGGTAAGAACATATTTATGTCCCTTTCAGTCAGCAGCATCTAGCCAGGGACTGGATCTCATGGCTGCCTGCCATAAAGTCTTGGATAGGCACTGGTAGCAGCCACATGGACAGAGCACTTAACAGTTCTTTGCTGTAATTTATCAGATTCTTCCTCCTGCTCTTCCCTGGATGCTGTACAGTGTTCTTCTGGCCTTGGAGTTTCAAAATAGTTGTTTCCATTTTTGCCTGTTTAATAGTTGTTTTGTGGACTAAGTCCTGAAGCTCCTTTCTCTGCCATCTTCCTTGGAAATTCTCTCAAGAATGTTGTAAAGTTTATTTCTTATGTAATCAAACTTTGTGTACAAATTTTATCACTTGTAAATGCCAATATTTATATTATTTTAACATTCTTTTCATGATATTTGTTCCAAATTTCATGTTTTACTCTCTATTTTCCCTTCTTCTGTTCCACATAAATGATTCCAGTAAGGCATTCTTTCTCTTTTCCCAAAGGTGTCATCATACCAATGCTGTTCTTCCCAAATTCTTATTATTTTTCCACTTCTTAATTGCTTTTTATGGCTCTTTTTCATTCTCTCCTGGCACTTCACCTACAACTTTCTTAGAATGAGTTAGCCAATATCAATAACAAGATCTAAAGTTCAGTCTCTGAGGGGCTATAATGCAGACATATCTAGAGTATTAAATATAGAAAAGTGCACATAGATTCTGAAATAGATATGTGGATTTCTAAATATATAATATGAACTATTAGCTTTTTAAACTTCGGAATACAATGTCATAATATCTATATACCTATCTTGCTGTCAAATTAGAATAAAATGTTCAAATTTAATATTTACTCTTGCCTATTTCCAAACTTTTTTATAGATTGATCTCAGACTCTGACTATCTATAGATTCCATGTATTCTTTCAGCTATATTCCATTTAATAAATTAAATTGATTTTAACATTCTTACGAAGACTTATTTAAGGTAGTTTCAAACCCTGACCTTTTTCTTAGTGGTGCTTTCACTACCTGCCAATCTGAGCTCATCTCAGAATTTCATTACTACACTATTTACTCCATCTCTCAGATCATTAATGAGATTTTGAATAAGACCAGGCTGACATTCATCCCTATGGCACCCAGTGACCATGAAATTGTTTACCATCACTCTTTAATTCAAGCCCATCACCCAGATTTTAAACACTATGACAATGCTCAACGCAAAGCCTATTTAAATTAACTTCTCTGAATAAATTTGTGACTGAAATTTAATGAGACACATCAAAACTTGGCTATAATTAATGCAATAAGATCTCCGACATCTCCATAGCTGTTAATCCTGCTTCTTTCTCTTGTGATTTCCTATTCATGTTTATTTTTCCCATAGTGAGTCCTTCAGATATTTTCTGTGATATTTGCATTTTATTTTGCTGGTGATGAAAGACACATGCCAACCTTCATAAATGCTTCAATACCTTTTAGTCTAATAAAGATTATTTAACTTTTCATATTGCATGCCAAATAAATCCAGATGGTATGCATATATCAAAACTAAAGCATATAATTATAAAATCCCAGCTAATATTTTGCCACATTTTTGATGAATACTCCCAGAATTAGAACAAGGGATAAACTGAAAATGAGTAAACCACAAATCTTCTGGGCTTTATGCTAATTAAATATGGCAATCAACAATCATTTTTAAAAACACATACATCTCAAAGACCTATAAGTTAAATTGGTCTAAAAGATATTGTCTTAAGTCAAAATGAAATAGTTTACCTATAATTGTGGAATATCTATTTTTTAACAGTTGACAACAGTAGTTCATGCTACATGTAAGGAAAGATGTAAAAATATCTATATTTTGTTTTCACCCTAAAGCAGAATGGTCAGGGAAAATAATGATAAAATAGGGGTCATGAAAAGTAAGCTGAAAATTGTAAATATATACACTTGAAAATTATGGTTGTTAGAGACTGTTAAACAATTATTATATGATGATTATTCTGCAAATGTTCTAAATCACAGAATTTTATTTACCTTTGTCTCTTATATTGAAATTAATATAGTTATTTTCATATAATAAATATTATTTTCTAAGTGACTGATGTTCCAAGTAACTGAATTCCCTATAACAATGTGGTCATTGTGTTGATCTGCTTCAGAATTATCAGTTTTTCCTTGTCAATATCTGAATCAGAATCTCTGAGATGGGGCTGATAATTAGCTCCCCAGATGACCTATGTAGTTAATAATGTTTGAAAAACATTGTCCTATAAGCCAAAAGAAGGAAGGAAGGAAGGAAGGAAGAAAGGAAGGAAGGAAGGAAGGAAGGAAGGAAGGAAGGAAGGAAGGATGGAAGGAGGGAAGGAAGGAAGGAAGGAAAAGAAAGGAAAGAAAGAATATGTAGGTGCTATCCAAAACACATAAGAAAAAACAGTGACAGCATTGCTATTGAGTGAAGAGAGGATTACTTCATAGAGAAGTTATCAGCATTAGTAAAATTTAATGGCCAGAAAATTGCTTAATTTATCAGATGATGTTGTCTGTGTTGACTGAATATATATAATTGTTGGGGAATTGAATCATGTAACCCATTTGGAAACAGGACTTTGAAGATGTTATTTTTAGTTAAGATGTGTGCTCATTTGTGAATAGGATCTTTGAAGATCTTATTTAGATGAGGCCAAATTGAATCAAGTGTGCCTTAATCCCTATAGCCAAAGTGCACATAAGGGGAGGAAATCTAGACAGAAACACGAACAACTGAGCAGGAGAAGTAGAAACCAGAAGGAGAAGCCATGTGCTGGAGGCAGAGATGCAAGCCAAGTTTAGGAGAGGTCCAAAATCAAGTTGTCAACAGTAAGGTGATTCTTTTTCCCAGAAGACTGTGCATTCTATGGCTGGATGCTGGTGATCCTTGGCCTTGGCTTTTCTATCACATAGCAATGCACATGGTGACCTCTTCTGGCTTCTCTGGGTTCCAGTGACTTCTGGCTCCTTTCTGTGGATTTCTCTCTGTGTATCTGAATGTAATTCTGCTTATAAAAGACTCCAGTAATAAGATTAAAACCCATCTTAATTTGGTTGAGCTACATCTTAACTAAAGTAACCTCATCCAAAGATCTGTTTACAATGAATTCATACCCACAGGAATGGATCAAGTTTAAGAATATGTTTTTCCAGAATACATATCGCCAAGCCACCACAATGGTATTATCAAAATATTCAATGATAAGTGATATACCTCAAATGAAAATAGCTAACAAGGTACTTTATGTTTATCTCCAAAGTTTCAGAAATATCTATATCAGTAAAATTATATCAACTATTGATCTAAAAAACTAAGTCAAAACACATTTCACAATAAATGTGTTTTGAATAATTCAGCTAACTGCAATTCATCATTTTGTTCGAGCAAAAATTGTATACTGAGGAAGAAGCAGATGCCAGGGAAATCTTTGCATTGTGAATCTGTGAATTGTAGCCCTAAGTGAGTACTTGAACAGAAGAAAAATGACTTTGATCATATAGCCATGGATAAAAAGGTCCTTTTGCCCTAATGCAGATAGCTCATGCAATGTTTTGATAATAGATGACCAAAACATTGCTGTTGGGCTGTGTAGGCATAGCGAAGAGACTATTGAAACTAAGTGATTCACAGTTTTGGTGTCACCCTTAAACATCTTATAGACACATAAATTGAATCAAAATAACTGATATTAAGAAGTTGTAAATTACTTCTATTCATGATGCCCAAAGACGGTCCATAGAAGTCAATTTAATGAGACATATTTTATAGAGATTATCTCATCATTTAATCAATGTGCTAAGCATATAATCACAAGATGCTAAGCATTTCCAGATATTGGAAATGTTTTTCAAAAAGTAAACCTTAATACATCTTCAAGGATTCTAGAATTCTATCCAAGAGTTTCTATTAATACTTCTAAAACAACTAGTAAACAATATAAGAAAGGAACTACAAAGGAATGCCATAGGAATTCAAAGGAAAAGATTCATTTTCTGTGAGAATGAGTGCTACAAAAATTTTTAAAGTCTTAGTTTCATTTCCTAACTTTGCAATTTTATTCACATTTTTAAGAGACACTCAGGTATGCACAATTTGTAGTGCAGTTTGATTCCCAGAGACTCTAGAATTAGGCATTACACAGTGTAAAACTGTGAGTCAACAGATTTAATGAACATAAATAAATAAATAATCACTCAAGGTCAGCCAAACAAAGTAAGGAAAAGTAGGGCAAAAAAAATTGAGTGGCACAAATAGAATACAAAATAATAGAAGTGAAAGTTTTCATTCCAATACACACCAAGTAATAATATTTTAAGACCAAGTTACAATTTTAAAAGATATCAAACACCCTAAACATGTGAAGAAGGAAGAGTGAACAAAGAATAAATAAATAAATAAAATATTTTAAAAGTAAATCCAAAATCCTGTTTTCCTATAGGAAAAGAAGAAATATGTAATATGAGAATATCTCTGGAAATAAAATATAAAGAGAAAACTTTTCATTGTTAGCTAATTGAATGATATAGTATAATCACAGAGTAATTATCTAATGAAGATAAATAAAGCCACTTGTTTTGACAGAAACTTTCTGACAGGATTTTTTTTTTAATTTTAAGAAAGTGACTATATGTATATATGAATAAAGAACTCGTTTATCCTTATTCAGAATATATCCGTGATAAAGTGAAAAAATTTAGTTCCAAAAAAAAATTCTCATGTTGACACACCACTAATTTTAACAGAATGTATTTTCTGTTGCCCTTCATTTTCTTTTAAAGCTGTCATAATTCTCTCTGTTCAACCTAAAAAATGTAATTAAAGAAAGATAATGGATTCGTCATGGGAAAATCTAATGCTTTTTAAAAGAATTTCATTTCCAAATGTCAAGTTAAAATTCTTCTAATAATAAGATCTCAAAACAGCAAGTCCAAAGAATAAACACTCTTTAGGTATTTACCATAACCAATATTTTATAGCACACAGAATAAAAGTAAAATGCCAAATATGTTTAAAATTATCTGATTTGATTACAGGATCAAAAAAGGAAAGGTTTTAGGGTGTATTTATTTAATCCTTTAGGAATTTGTGCAATAATATTGCACAAATGTTGGTACACAGTGATCAAATACATGTTTGTGATATGCAAATAAAACTGCTTCAAACTTCTGGTCAATAAAGATTTAGTGCCATGCAGAACAAAAGATGTTATAACTCAATAGGTTTCAAGAGTTGTGAAAAAATAAAGTCATCATAATTCACTTAAAGTCAGTTTCAAGACTAGGAAACACAATAATATAAATTATTTTACAGTAGGCAAAACCAATCATTTACATTTATGTAATAGAGAAGGCATTTAGCATCATGCCAGCTAATTGGCCATCATCTATAAAAATAGCAATTTGGAAATTATTTTCACTCCATATGACATCCATTTCTGTACCTTTTACTGCCTCATCTCCCAGGTGGTCTTGTGCTACCTCTTTCTAAATAGACCATTTCCAAACTTAATAACTTCTTATTAAAATTATTTGAGTAGCCACACCCACTTTTGCATGAATTCAACACAACAAACATTTATTGAAATCTTATTGCTAAAAAATATGGTGGATAATGTAGGGACTTCAAAATCTAATGAGGAAAGTTCTTTGCTTTCAAAGACACAAAAATGGGAGAGATATACTACACCAGAAGGTGTAATTTTGTGTTGATCATAATATTGTTTTAATTTTGTATAACACAGAATTTGCTATGGAATCTCAGAGGAATTATTTTGAATCCACTGGGAAATAATGAGTTAATCATGGCTTATATGACATTGGAGATGGAAATTAATGGATGTGGAGGATTTTTATTGGTAGGCTTAGAGAATTCAGTTAAGAGACATGAATGGGAGAGGAACTTTGGATCATTTTTTTTTTTCAGAGGTATGGAGTCAGTAGTTGAGATTTATCTTTTGGGGCAGAAAGTAGTGGTCTGAAGCCATTTTAGAGCAAGAAACCCTTCTTTTGACCATTGCATATTGTTCTCCTTTGAGGATTACAGCAGTCAGTTACCTCGCGCCTCACTTTGAAATACTGCCGATCACAGTGCTGCACTGTTTTCTAATTTGGTGAATCTCTCATATATGCACTCCCCCTTTTCCTGTTCTTTCAGAAAGCTGACTATCAAATTCAGCAAATTCACTTAGGTTTCCTTTCATTATAAGCATTCTTTTTAATTAGCTCAGGTTCAAAAATTTCTTTGGTTAGATTTGAATAAAGGGAAGATTGCAAACCTGGGGTCAATTTCATTTTATTTAAGCTTCAAAATACAGTCCATTGTTTTAACTTCCCAATGCAATTCAGTTTTTTAATTTCTTTCAGCAAACAGCTTTCAGGCTGACTATCTTGATTAAAAATATAAACTGTCTTGTAGTTAGCCAGGAAAACTGATGATACTCCCATTCAAAAACTGAAGAGGTTTTATTTTCTACATTTTGATATTTATCATTTTGATATTTTGTTATTTATCAAATCTTAAATCTCTAGAATTATGAAAGAATTGTCTCAACAACACAAAACATTTGCCAATTGCTCATGATTTAATTTAAAATTTTCAATTCTTCCAATATAAAATTCATAACCAATTATTATTAAATTTATAAAGTAAAGTTTTTGGCATTCTAGTCAATAACCTAGATTTCAGCTGCAACAGTATTTAGTGCCCAATAAAAATAAGTTGTGTAAAATCCTATCAACCTCAGGAGAGATGTAAGGTGTAAAAAAACGTGAGGTTGCACTGTCAATAAAGTTCTAAATCCAAAAAGCTCTTTTACACTTTTGATCTGCCTCATAGAAGTGAAGTTGAGTACCCAACAATTGGGACCATATTGTTAGCACATGAGGGTGCTTGGTGTCTGCCCAAGTCTCAGTAACTTTTTAACAGAAGACTTTGTACTAGATAAATTTTCTTCTCTGAGTCTCAGTTTTCTAATCTCTAAAATTGGAGTTAATAAAACAGGTGACATATACAGCACCTTCTATACTCAAAAATTAGCTCCCTCTCCAACCCACCTTATATCCAGTAATGCCCATCAGAGAGTCAACTATGCACAAGCACTACATAAATATTTTCAATATAATATCAATATAATCAGGACATGAAGGACTTGGAAGAATGGGTCCAAAGAGTTATAATGAAAGAAAAAATCTATCTTGGCAATGATGAACAGCAAGAGCAGTGGTTCTCAATTTAATGTGAATATAAATCAACTGGGGACATTATTCTGATTCAGTAGGACTGGGATTTTGAGATTCTGCATTTCTACAAGCCCAAGGAGATGCCAGTGCTGCTAAGCAGTGGACCATAGTTGAGTAGCAATGAATGAGAGGATATCCAGAAAACGTCGGGATAATAAGTGTGGCAAAAAAGACAGAAAAAGAATTTTAATATAGATATGCCCAACTAAATATATGATACAGAATTTAAATGTAATGAGAAAAAGCACTAAGTCTGTGCTTTGTTTAGGCAATAATTGCCATCAAAAGTTATTACTAACCATCCAAACTGAGCCTTGATTCTGGAAATAGCCTAGTTCTTAGTATTTCAATGAAAAATTTTCTCTTTGTACGTAGTCTAATTGTATTAAGAAAGATACTGGGTCTTAAGAGGAGATAAGGACTTGAAAGCATTGAGAAAGAAGACAGAAATAAGAAATGTGAACCAAAGAAGGTGCCTAACCTTTTCCTGGAGAAAATAAAATAGGTGGAAAAGTAAGAGTGGGAAGATAATTGCTTTGAATAGCTGAATATAACAAGAGAACTGTTGTTTCCTTGAGCACCAATATACGGCTTTTTTTTTTTTATTGCTTTACAATATTTCTTGCAAAATTTCCTTAACTTCATTTATTTGTTTCAAATAACCCTTGTATTATCTTTTATTTCTAGGTACTCTCCCTTCTTAATATCACCAAGAGTGTACAACATCTATTATACTACAAGATGTGGACTTGGGCAAGTTAAGATCTTTGGGCTTCAGTTTTATCCGGGTAAATTCAAACTGTCTTGCCCTAAACCAGCACTGAGTTAATGGTAAAGTCAGACTAGAATCCAGGTGCTAACTTTTCAATCCACTTCTCTCCATGTTGTCACAGTATTTCCTTGTTTATTTAATTGGACTATAACATAAAAATCAATGGACTTAGGATTAGAAGACCTGGGTTCAAATTCTGATTTGGGTAATCTTGAGAAAATTATTTATTCTTTGTGAACCTCAGTTATGTCATTTATGAAATGAAGATAACAGTAATATCCTATTTCAAATGAAGATGATAGGATATTTGGGTAGGCATCAATTACTATATAACTACCTCATAAGCATAAAGTATAACAATAAGAATTATTATTAAACAAATATGTTGCTATTATGCAAAGAATATTTTGGTATGTGTATCATAAATTAATATTTTATGGTGCTATCATAATATGTGTATTATTACATATATTTCAAATCTAACCTATCATTAATTAATTTCATTCCAAATGAATAGTTTGTCCTTAATTACTTTCTAAAAAATGATATGTATACCTGATGAGTCTAATTATAGCAATCCCTTTTATGTAAAATATTCTTAATTTTTTTTAAAGGATTAACTGATTTTCAAAGACATGTTATTGTCCTTTGTTTCTTAATAGGAAGAATTCTGCTGGCATTTTTATCTTAGATAATGATTTTCCTAATGCTACCATGCTTCAAACCAAATATATTTGCCGTAACAATCCACAGGTCTAGAGTGCTATTTAAACATTTTTGTCTGATATTTATAAAATACCAGAATTCACTTCTTAAATTTTCCTCAAGAATTAGTTAACAATGGAATTGGAGATGGTTTGAAATATATAAGGTTTAATTTTGGAAGAGCCCTATGATTTAAATTCTATATTTCAAATAAATGACTTCAGCAACTATATTCCATATCTCAAACTTTAATGGCAATCCAAATAAAAATGAAGAAAAATTTAGAATTTTGGCATCTTTTAAATATCTCATCAATATCATATACCAGAATTTGGAGAAGACGTCACCAAGATGGTAGCATGAGATGTTCCAGGTTTCTGTCTGCTCACAGAAGTTTTAAACAATAAGCAAAATTTGACAGAACTATCTTTCTCAGAACTCTGGAAAACAGTTAATGGTTTGTAGTATTGGAAAAGTGGTGGATCAAGAAAAAGACAACTTAAAAATGGTTGGAAAACCTCATGGCTCCCTTGCTGGCCCTTCCTCCAACCCCTCCTTGACTCAGGGCAGAACTGGCCCACACTTCTAGTGCAGATCCTTGGTCCTGGTTCCAGAGGGAGCAGAGTAACCCTTGTGCACATACTAGGGTCCGTGTATGTCTGCGCCAATCTGTTTGGTAGCAGCCTGAAATACTGAAGCAGGCCACTCATTGCAGCCTTGCCATCACAGAACTTTCCCTGTGCATAGGCAGCTAGAACACTGGGCAGCTAGAATGCTGTAAGAGAATAGTCAAATTGCAGCTGCCTGAGGCAAAGAAATGCTGGCTGTGGGACAGATAGTGTAGAACCTGAGACTTGGAGGAAGCATTGCTTCCTAGGGAATGGAGACACTTGGGTCTGTATAAATGGGGGAATTCCCAGGGACAAGATGCATGCACAGAAAACACTGAGAAGGATAAACTCATTTGTTAGGCATTCACACAAGCCAATATGAATAGAATAGGAAAAGGTATATTTTTCCCCATTTCCTGGCATTCAAGAATATCTCTGTTAAATCATTAGCTGGGCACAAGCTTAAGGAACGTATGCCTCAATGACTGAATCCCAGTAATAACACAATAAGTATAAAAATGTGCAGTGTGCCAAAAAAGATTACATGTAACACAAATAAACAAGAGACTGTGGCCCATGTAAAGGAGCAAGATAAAGCATTAGAAGTCATCAGCAAGGAGGACTGGACATTGGACTAAATATGCTCAAAGACCTAAAGGAAAATATGGATAAAGAAATAAAGGAAATCAGGAAAATGATAGATGAGCAAAAAAGAGAATATTAATAAAGATATAGCACGAATAAAATGGAACAAAACAGAGCTGAAGACCACAATACCAGAATTTTAAAATTCCCAAAAGCGTTAAAAGAGAAGCTTAGAACTGACAGAAGAAAGAACCCATGAACTTTAAGATAAGACAATTGAAATGCTTCAGTCTGTTGAACAGAAAAAAAAAAAAGAATGAGAAAAGTGAACAGAGCTAGAGAGACCAATATACACATTATGGGCGTTCCAGAAAAAGAAGAAAGAGATAAAGGGCAGAAAGAATATTGGAATAATGGCTTAACACTTCCCAAATACAGAGGCATGAATATACACATCCAAGGAGCTCAAAGAACTTCAAACAAGATAAACCCAAGTAGACCCACAGAAAGACAGATTATAATCAAAATGTCAAGAAAGAATCTGGATAGCTGCAGTGCTGATTTCCCATCAGAAACCATGGAGGCAAGGGAGAGCAGGATGACATACTCAAAGCGCTGAATGAAAAAAAAAAAAGAAATTGCCAACCAAGAATCCTATATCTAGCAAAACAGTCTTTTAAAAGTGAGTTAAGACATTCCAAGATAAACAAATGTTAAGGGAGTTTGTCACCACTAGAATGGCTCTACAAGAAATGCTAAAGGGGGTTTTGCAGATTGAAAGGAAAGGACACTAAACAGTAGATTGGGACTGAATGAAGAAACATGATCTCCAACAAAGGTAATGACATGGGTAGATACATAGGCCACTACTATTATGTTTCAGTTTGTAACATCGCATTGACTTCTTACAGGATCTAAAATGAAAATGCATGAAAAGTAATGATAACTATGAGTTTTGGGCAAATAATACATGAATATATAATTTGTGACAAGAACTACGTAAAGATTGAGGGACACGGGGAAATAGGAACATGGTTTGTGAATGGGTATTCAAGTTAATTTGGTATCATTATATGAAACTGTTATAGGTTTAGGATGTGTTTTTCAGTCACCCCTGCTTCCACTTCTGTTGGGGGAAGAAACAGCACAAATGCTGCTGGCTTCTTGGTGGCTTGGGCAGGCTTAAGCCTCAGCTGTGCTCAAGATTGGAATCCAGGTAGCCGAATTTGCCAATCAACAACTGTAGTTGGTGCCAGGCCATTTCCCCACCCCTGCTTTTGAGAAATAGCTTCTGCTTCCAGCCAGGGAGTGGATCCAGAAGCAACCCATCTTGCCAGTGGGGATTGGGCAACCTCCTCTGCAACATGGAAGAATCGACACAAGAATATTCACTGTAGATGGTCAGTCTCCTCTTCCTGTTCTTTCCTGGATGGTACACTGTGTTCTTCTGGTCTCCGGAGTCCCAGACAGTTCTTGGCTGATTATTACTTGCCCTGTGGGAAGAGGTGATTATTAGAACTTCCTACTCTGTTGCCATCTTGGGTCCAAAAGAAAAAAATTTTTTAAACTCTTGCTATTAAGAAGCAGAAAATATAAGTGCTGGTAAGGGTGCAGAGTAGTAGGAAACTTGGGCATTTGGGATATGAATGTAAAATGATGCAACTGCTGTGGAAGACAATTTTGTGGTTCTTCAACATTTAAACATATAAGTACTATATGACCTGGCAACCCCACATCTAGGTATACATCAAAAGAATTGAAAGCAGAAATTTCAACAGATATCTATACACCAGTGTCTATAGCAGCATTATTCACAATAGCCAAAAGACAGAAACAACCCAAATGTCAATCAACAGATGAATGGCTAAACAAAATATGGTATATATAAACAATGGAATATTATACAGTAGTAAAAAGGAATGAAGTTCTGATATATGCAAACAACATGGATGAATCTTGAATATATCATATTGAGTGAAATAAATAAGACTCAAAGGGACAGATATTATATGATTCCACTTATAATATGAAACTACTAGAATAGGCAGATTCATAGAGACAGAAAGTATAGTACAGTTTACCAGAGGGAGGAGGGGAAGGGTGCAGGCTTTCTATGCAGAGGTTTTGTTTGGGAAATGGAAAAGTTTTGATAATGGATGACAGTGAGGCTAGCACAACATTTTAAATATGATTAATCTCACAGAATTGTATGCTTGGAAAGGGAGAGATGAGAGACTTTTTAGTTACATATTGTTCACAATAAAAAGATAGAGGGAAAAAGAGAGACTAAAGATGCAATGAAAATTAAGTACAAAACATGATCCTGGACTGGATCTAATAATGGAGTAGAAAATGCCCAAAAGTGCATTATTGGGGCAAAAAATAGAATATACACCGTATGCTTTATATCAATGTTAAATTTCTTGAACTTGGTAACTGTACTTAATGAGGTTACATAAGTACTTAAGTAGCATCATGTCTGCAACCTACTCTCAAAAATTTTGAAAGGAGAAAATGAGAAAGAGAACAAATGTGACAAAATGTCAAAAGTTGGTAAACCTGGGTGGCTGAGTAGGGAACATATTGGAATTTTCTGTATTGGTTTTGTATTATTTTTGCAGCAGTACTATAAGTTTGAAATTATTGAAAAAGAATTAAAAAATATATCATGTACAGGAATAAGTTTCTCCTCAGTGTAAAAAAAATATAACTACAGTAATAGGATCCCAGGAGCCTGTGCTTGCAAGACTAAACAGAGAAGAGGCAAAGGGAGTTGTAGATATGACAAGTGAATCAGCACTCATTTTCACTCTTGTTCACAGAAATACAATGGAAAGGGGGAAATTACAAAGAATTCTTCACTTAAAGGAAACGCAAAAGCTTAGATTTATCTAGCTCTGGTTTATGTCAAAGGTAGTGAGATTAAAACTCAGAGTTTCTCAGTGACTTTTTGCTTCTCATGCTGCTCAGCCACTAAAGACAATGGAGTGTTCTGGAAAGACAATGGAGTGTTCTGGAACATTATAATGATTAGAATGATTTTTGAAATTTTTTGAATTAATTAATTGAATTAATTACACATAAATGAAAAATAATGTATAACTTTTAGCATCTGGTGGTGACTTTCTCTGAAACAGTATAAATAAAAGAAAGAAGTCTAACAATTACTGCATATCTACCATTTTTCTTCACAAAAACCTGTGAAGTAGTCATTATTATCATTATAGAGTGAATAAAGAAACTGAGACTCAGATTGGTTATAAATCTTGCCTAATATCATACAGCCAATAAGTGGAAGAACCAAAGATTTTCCCAAATCTACATATTGAGGGCCAGGTCACATTTCTTTTTATACTCGAATATGTCATTAACTCTATATGATATCACTAATCTTTAATCTCTTCAGACTACAGTTTAGGCCTCCAAAAAAGGGTCTGTATGAATAGACGCTCTTATTCTGCTCTGTAACTCTATAAAGTCATGATTTGGACTGATGCACACTTGGATACAAACATTTGCCAGGAAAAGAGTGCCTGGCATCATCTCTGAAGCATGCTGTTACTGACCAGAATGCAAAAAACCCAAATACAGTAACAGCTCTATTATAATTCATTCAATAATGTTCCTTTGGCCCGAGAGAGTTAACATACCACCCTGAATGCCTTGCCTAATATCAGGCAATAAATGAGGCATTTGGGAGCTCAAGATCAATGACATCTCTACATGCACATCAATTGTAAGAAAATTAACTAAAACCTAAAACCAGGAAGTTCAAAAATTGAAATGCTCTCCAGTGCACTCTTCTATCACCAATCATTGTTGTACATTAATGTACAGGATGTACTTGTGATTGAGGATAGCAACCTTGACAATTTAATGAAGAAAAGATAAAACACAGTAATCCTATAGAGAACAAAGCTGGTCTCCTATTTATCAACAAATGCATTAGGAATCCTCCATCATTAAATTATACATCAATAATGGTATGGAATGAAAAGAAACAAGTGCCAAATAGGTTCCCTGGCATAACAAAGGTGATGAAAATTTAAGCTCTCATACACATGTGAAAAAAAAATCCTACTGATCTATGACCTAATTGTACAGTGATATTAATAGGAACAGTCCTATAGTACCTAATCAAGCAAAAAGTCCATTGAAATAAAAAAAGGATTTGCCTGAGTAAGAGCTACAACATAAGTCCCATCAGGCAACACAAATAATTTGCAATATTTTAACTTATTAGAATACATAAAGTAATGCTGTTATTGAAATCATATAGTTCTATAATGCAGAAAGCAATATAGCCTAACAAACTAAAAAACAAAATATATGCTATGATTTAAAATATAGTTTCTTTAATTAGACTTTTGGAAAAAACAGATGCAAAGATTTTGAATTAAATTTAGTGATTATGAAGTGGTTTTCTAACAGTCTTCCGTAGCATCTATAGATCAGGAGAGAAGCTGGAGAATACTTAATTCTCAAATTATATATATTGTCATCTTTAAAAAACTGAATTTATCATAAAATATTTTGTTTTCTTTACAAGTATTCAATATCTATGAAAACATAGCCATGACAATGGCCCCTATGCAGAACTATGCAGTAAAAATAATAAAAATTTAAAGTCTGACTATAAGTAATTATAGCAAGTATAGTTTATTTTGCCTTCTTTTATTTAAGGATAAACTTATTACATCTTATTATTAAAATGAATACTATACTTTTGAAAGTCTTGGTAAAGACACTAATTCTAGAAATACAACTAATTCTAGAAATAAAATGATTGTTCAAAATTTTGTGAAACTTCTCTTTAGAACTATTAATTCGAAACTACAGGAAGAAAAGAATGTTTTACTTCATTTTGGTTTCAAGAATTGTAATCACCATCCCATTATATTTCATTCACAAAACTTAGACCCAACTGACTAAAATTTTTGAGACATTGTGTTTGATAGTGTTAAGGGGCAGCAGACAGGGCAGCAGAGTGTGCTCAAAATATCACCCACTTCCTGACTAGGCAAAGGTGGATTTCAAAACGGAAATGAAGTAGCTACTGGCCTCAAAGAGTTGTGAGGCATGGCAACCTTATTTAAGAGCAACATTATGAGATCTGTAAAGATACATAAACGATAGTTATTAAGTGTAAGGAGCACCTCCCCACCCCCTCTTTTATAGATTGTTAGTAAGGAATACTTCTTCACTCCAGGAAGTTTCTGCTTGCCTAAGACTGCTTGACGAGCGCAACTTCCAGAGACTTTCTGCTCATGTATTCAGGCTCCTCTGCAGAGATAGTGTCTTAAATGATTGTCAAGTTTTGGAAAATTAACTAAGCATTATTGGCCCCACACTACCTACTTTCCTCCTCTTGGGGATGATTCTGCTGGCAGATAGTTTTCCCTGCTCCTCCACGTCTTAAGTTTGGAGGAGGAATGCCCTGCAGGGGAGGCCTGCTAGAGCCAGAACTGCTGTCCCTGGCTGAGAGAGTCTGCCATATTTCTGGAATTTATAAAGCTGAACAGGCTCTCATACTATGTTCTTTACTACAAATTAGACGTTATCATCCACAAAGTGACAATTTGGCATCCATATTTTCATTTTAAAACACAAATTATCTTGCTGAGACCCAGGTGGAAACTCCCAACGTGGCTATTGAAAAGAATGTATTATAAACTCTCAGGGTAATTTCAAATGAAAGCCACAAAGTTTATAAGGTAAAATTGCTGGGATTTTAAAAAATATTCTCTTTCATTTACTATCGATAAGTTTAACTCTCACCTGTTATATATGCTGTATATATCTTGGCAGGATTGTTAAAAACTTTCCTTAAAGCTGAAGTGATCTTTTAATCCAGCATATAGAAGTAAGTATTTTTGGAGTCCTATGTCCAGAATAATAAGAAAATACTATAGCTTGTTTTGTGTATCTTCATGATTGCTAATGGTGTTTCAGATCAACAGAAATTCAATGTGACCCATAAAAGTGTGCCACATATATAATTTTAAAGTTTCTAGTAGAGGATTAAAAAAGATAGACTTAAACAGGTGAAGTTAATTTAAATAATAATATTTATTTAACTCAATGTGCCCAAATACTAACATTTTAACATGCAAACAATATGAAACATTACTGAGATAATTTACATTCATCTTTTTCACACTAAGACTTCTAAATCTGGTGTGTACTTTGTACTTACAGTACCTCACAACTCAGACTAGCCACATTTCAAATGTTCAGTAGTCACATGTGCCTTCTGGGTAACATATTTAACAGCATGGGTCTATACCTTTAACA
>JAQZBX010028878.1:0-27598 GCA_029593785.1 Cabassous unicinctus
ATAAGTGAGATCATACAATGTTTGTCCTTTTGAGTCTGTCTTATTTCACTCAACATAAGGTCCTTGTAGTTCATGCATGTTTTTGCATGTGTCAAAACTTCATTCCTTCTTACAGTGGAATAACATTCCATCGAATGTATATACCACATTTTGTTTATCCATTCATCTGTTGGTGGGCACCTGGATTGCTTCAAACTTTGTAGTATTTCAAGACTTTCTATATGTAGATAGGATCATGTCATCAGAAAATAGTGAAAGTTTTAATTTTTCATTTCTAATTTGGATGACTTTTATTTATTTTTCTTGCCTAGGTGTTCTAGCAAGAACTTCTAACACATTGTTGAATAAGAGTGGTGATAGTGGGCATCCTTGTTTTGTACCAGAGCATAAAGAAAGACTTTTACCTTTAACCATTAAGTATGATGTATGCTCTGGATTTTTCAGGTATGCCATTTATCCAGTTGAGGAAGTTTCCTTCTGTTCTCATCTTTTGAAGTCTTTTTATCAAGAAAGTATGCGGAATTTTATTGAATGAATGCCCTTTCTGCATTGATGGAGATAATCATGTGATTTTTTTTTCATTTAATCTGTTAATGTGGTGTATTACATTAACTGGTTTTCTTATGTTGACTTGTATACCTGGGATAAAACCCCCTAGATCACAGTATATAATTCATTTCATGTGTTGTTGGCTCAATTTGCAATTATCATGTTGAGGATTTTTGCATCTAAGTTCATTAGAGAAATTGGTCTGTAATTTTCTTTTTTCTTTTTTAAAAGATACTTAGATTACATAAATGTTACATAAGAAGTGCAGGGGCTTCCCATATGTCCCACTCCCTACCCCTCCCACACTTTAGTACATTAACAACATCCTTCATTAGTGTGGTACATTTGTTACAATTGATGAACACATATTGGAACATTGCAACTAGGAATGGATTATAGTTTACATTATAGTTTAAACTCTCTCCCACACATTTTTGTAAGTAATAACAAGATATATAATGGCCTGCATCCATCACTGCAATATCATTCGGGACAATTCCAATGTTCCAAAAATGCATCATATTATATATATTTATTGTTTTAAAGATAATTAGGTTACATAAAAGTTACATAAAAAATATAGGGGATTCCCATATGCCCCGCTCCCCACACCTCTCACATTTTCCCACATTAACACATCCATCATTAGTATGGCACATTCGTTGCAATTGATGAACACATTTTGGAGCATTGCCACTAAGCATGGATTAAAGTTTACATTGTAGTTTACACTCTCTCCCACCCAATTCTGTAGATTATGGCAAGATATTTAATGGCCTGTATCTGCTGTTGCAATGTCAGTCAGGACAATTCTCAAGTCCTGAAAATGTCTCCATATTACACCTCTTTTTCCCTTTCCCTGCCTTCAGAACCTCCAGTGGCCATTGCCTCCAAGTCAATGATATAATTTCTTCCATTGTTAGAATAACAGTAAGTCTATAGTAGAATACTAGTAAGACTATTTTAGCCCATAGTTCATCCCCAGTTCTGAGGATTCTGGGATGATGGTGTCCACTCCACTTATAATTGAGAGGGGGCTGCGATCCATTTGGGGCAATGGATGGGACTCTCAGCTCCTTGGTATCTTAGTTGTCCATCATCACTTCCTTGTTAGATGTCCTGGGTGAGACCAATGACCTTGAGAGTAGGTTTTGCAACTCTGTTGAGGTTCAAGGCCCAGCTGGCAAATGGACAGCCCAAAGATTTAAGTCTCTTGGATGTACACCTACCAACTCCAGAACTAATTATAGGTTCAATGAGAAGAATAGAAGAGCCATGTGTAGAGAAACACAACTGGGTCCAACTCTATTACCCTGGGAAGCATAAATTCCAAAGTAGCGCCCACTGGCAAGGCACCAAACTCCTGAAGCACTTACCCTGACTATAGTATCTGGATGCCTCCAGAGCCCTTAGGAGCCCCACTAATTGGGGTAGTATCTATTTTGGCAGTCAATGAGATCCTGCTGAGATGTGCATAATTGTAACTTCTGAAATGACCTTCCGGCTCACTTTGAAGTCTCTTAGGCATATAAACTCATTTGTCCCTTTTGGTCAAGGTCTTTTTCCAGTTGCATTGTTCATTGGTGCTTGGTTGTAATCCCTCAGTGAAAGGGAGACTTGGTCTCAGGGGTCATGTCCCACACCGGGGGGAAGGTAAAGTATTTATATGCTGAGTTCGGCTTAGAAAGAGGCTACATTTGAGAAACAAGGAGGCTCCCAGGAGGCAACTCTTAGGCAAATAATAGGCTAGGTTTCAATTTCAAGAGTAAAGGTTCATAACCACAGTCATCATTTTCAAGGGCCTATCAATGGACCATCCTCCTTCACTAGTCATTGCCCCTGTACTTGGGGGATTCTTGGTGTTCCATTAAAGAATGTGGCAGAGCTCCTCAGGATGGGAATTTGATATTCCTTCAGTTATTGTGTGAATCTCCACCCACCATGACAGTGCCCCATGAACATATGAACACAATTATATGCCTTATATGTATGCCCACGTCAGCTTCCTCCCATATATCCCCCATCACTGACACCCACACTAGTGATCCTCCCCTGCCACAGCTGTAACACTTCTTTGATACAAATCTTCTTCAAAAATGAAGCCAATAAAGTAGCTAAATACAATTAATGAGAAAATGAAATAATGATAATTTTAAAAATAAGAAATAAAATATTTTAAAATTTTTTATAAAATTGGGTTAATAGAAACTAATGAAAAATATTTTTGAAAGTTTTTGACATTTTGCCTGTCATCACTGTAAGATCTGTTGTCCTATATGTAAAGAGACTTTTTCTTCCATTTATTCCACCACTGTCTTACTTTTATCATTTTGTCTTCAGAGAAGTTTTAGATTACAGAAAAGTCACATACTGAAATACAGGGGACTCCCATACTCAAATCCTCCCCCACTTCCCCCTTTCCGTATTAATAACATTTTATATGTGGATGGAGTATTTGTTATAGCTTATGTACAAATATTGAAACATTGTTACCAACCATAGCCAATGATTTACATTATGGTTTACATTTAGGACTATACATTTTCATAAATTTTGATGTAATTTAACATAGCCTGTATTCATCATAGCAAGATCATGTAAAACACATCCATTGCCCCAAAATGTTCCCTGTTCCATCTATTTCATTCCTACATCCCCCTCCTCTTGGGACCCATGGCAACCACCAGGCTTCACTCCTTGAAGGACAAGATTCATAGTTACTTGCAACAACACTGAGAGCTTCACACACTGGTCTACCCTTCCCTATTAGGCACCACCCATGCTCTCAAGAAACTTTCACCCCTATATTTAAGAACATAGCAGACCTCCACAAGATGAGAGTACACCACTTTGCTGCTCATTATGTGGGTCTCCACCCACTAATATAGCACAGTATGGCAAGATCCAGCACCCCAAACCAGCAACACCCAATTGCTGTATTGCCAGCAGATCATTTCCAACATTGTAGTTTCAACCTTTTACCCACCAATCCCCAGTTTTCACCTGCTCCCTCTCCAACCCTATCCCAAGTGCAATGGCCAGTCCAACCCACCCTCTCCACCCCACCACCCTGACACACCAGCGTTGCCAAATCCAACAGCATTATTAAACCACTGTCATACCCATAGACTGTACAACTACATACTTCCACCTTACAATAGATTTTGCCCATATGAGCATTGGCTCACAACCTTCTTCTCCCTTTCTATTTCTTGTAAACCTATCTTCCAGACTCTAGATCTGTGAGTCTGCTCAATTTTCTTAATTCTTATCAGTGAAGTCTTGTAATATTTGTCCTTCAGTGCCTGGCTTGCTTCACTCAACATAAGGTCCTCAAGATTCATCCATGTTATCTGGTATCTTAATACTCTATTCCTTCTTACAGATGAGTAATATTCCATTGTATGTATATACCACAATTTTTTTATCAGTTCATTTGTTGAAGAGCATTTGGGTTGATTCCAATTTCTGACAATGTTGAATTATTTCGCTATGAACATTGGTATGCAGGTATCTGTTCATGTACTTGCTTTCAGTTTTTCTGGCTATATACACAGCAGTGGAATTGCTGAATCAGAGGACAATTCTTTAGTTAGTTTTCTGAGGAACCACCAAGCTGTCCTCCACAGTGGCTGCACATTTCTACATTTGCATCAGCAGTGGATAAGGGTTCCCATTCCTCCACATCCTCTCCAAACTTGTAGCACTCTGTATTTTTTAATAGCAGCAAGTCTAATGGATGCAAGATGATATTTCATTGTACTTTTGGTTTACATTTCCCTAATAGCTAGTGATATTGATTATCTTTTCATATACTTTTTAGTGATTTGTATTTCTTCTTTGGTGAAATTTCTATTAAAATCAATTGCCTATTTTTTAAACAGCTTGTATTTTTGAGGTGTAAGATTTCTTTATATATGTGGGACATTAGGCTCCTATCAGATATATGATTACCAAATATTTTCTCCAATTGAGAAGGCTGCCTTTACACTTTCTTGACAAACTCCTTTGAGGTGCAACAGTTTTTAATTTTGAAGAGGTCCCATTTATCTATTTTTTCTTTTGCTGCTCGTGATTTGGATATGAGGCTCATGAAACCATTTCTTATTATTAGATCCTGTAGATGTTTCCCTACATTATCTTCAAAGGTCTTTATGAACTTGGCTGTTATATTTGTATCTTTGATCCATCTTGAATTATTTTTGTATATGGTGTGAGACTGTGTTCCTCTCTCATTCTTTGGAATATGGATATCCAGTTCTCCCAACACCATTTGTTGAAGAGGCCATTCTCTCCCAGTTGAATGGGCTTGGTTGTCTTGTCGAAGATCAGTTGACTGTATATGCAAGGGTCTATATCAGAACTCTCAATTTGGTTCCATTGGACAGTACAGCTATCCATGTGTCAATACCATGCAGTTTTGACCACTGTAACTTTGTAATATGTTTTAAAATCAGGTAGTGTGATCTCTCTGATTTCATTTTTCTTTTTCAGTGTGTCTTTGGCTATTCAGGGCCAGATAAATTTCAGAGTTAGTTTTTCCAAATCAGTAAAAAATTCTTTGGTGATTTTTTTTTGGATTACATTAAATCTGTAGATAATTTGGGTTAGATAGATATCTTAATGATGTTTAGTTTTTCCATCCATGAACAAGGAATATTCTTCCATTTATTTAAGTCTTCTTTAATTTCCTTTAACAGTTTTGTGGATTTTCTTTGTATAAGTAAATTACATTTTTAATTAAATTTATTCCTAGGTATTTGATTCTTTTAGTTGCTATTGTAAATGGGATTTTTTTCCTTCATTTCCTCCTCAGATTGCTCATTATTAGTGTAAAGAAATGTACTGATTTTTGTAAATTGATCTTATAACCTTTGACTCTACTGAACTCATTTATAAGCTTTGTTGTAGATTTCTCAGGGCTTTCTATATATAAGATCATGTCTTCTGCAAATAGTGAAATTTTTACTTCTTTTCCAATTTAGATGCATTTTATATCTTTTCCTTCTCTAAGTGCTTGAGAAAATACTTCTAACACAATGTTAAATAGGGGCAGTGAAAGTGGACATCCTTATCTTCTTCATGATAATAGAAGGAAATTTTTTTAGATTACTCCATTGAATATGATGTTAGCCATGGGTTTTTCATATACACCCTTTATCATGCTGAGGAAGTTTCATTCTATTCCTATTTTTTGTACTGTTTTTATCAGGAAGGAATGTTGCATGTTGTTGAATGCTTTTTCTTCATCTATAGAGAAGGTAATTTAATTTTTTTCTTTCAATCTGTTTATGTGATGTATTACATTGATTGATTTTTCTTATGTTGAAACATCCTTGCATACCAGGGATGAAACCCACTTGGTCATGGTGTATAATTTGTTTGATGTGTTGTTGAATACGATTAGCAAGTATTTTGTGGAAGATATTAGAATCTAAGTTCATTAGAGAGATTGGTCTATTGTTTTCTTTTCTTTTGGCATCTTTGTTTGGCTTTGGTATTAGGGTGATGGTGGCATCATAGAATGAATTAAGCAATGTTCCCTCCACTTCCATTTTTTGGAAGAGTTTAAACAGGATTGGTGTTAGTTCTTTCCTGAGTGCTTGATAGAATTCACCTGTGAAGCCATCTGGGCCTGGGCTCTTCATAGTTGTGAGGTTTTTCTATCTCATTACTTGTGTTTGGTCTATTGAGTTCACCAAATTCTTCTTTTGTCAATGTAGACTGCTTGTGTGTTTCTAGGAATTTGTCCATTTCCTCCAAAATTTCCATCTTGTTGGCATATAATTTTTCATAGTATCCTTTTATTATACTTTTTAATTCTGTGGGGTCAGTGGTGAGATCTCCTTCCCTGATTCTTATTTTATGTATTTGCAACTGCTTTTTTTTTTCTTTGTTAGTCTAGCTAAGGGTTTATCAATATTATTGTTCTTCACACAAAAAAACATCTTTTGGTTTTGTTTATTTTTTCTAATGCTTTCTTATTTTCAGTTTCATTTATTTCTGCTCTAATCTTTATTTCCTCCTTTCTACTTCCTTTGAGTTTAGTTTGTTGTTCTTTTTCTAATTCCCCCAGGTGTGTAGTTAGGTCTTTGATTTAAACTCTTTCTTCCTTTATAACATAGGCATTTATGGCTATGAATTTTCCTCTCAGTACAGTTTTGCTGCATCCCATAGGTTTTGATATGTTGTGTTCTCATTTTCATTCATTTCTAGGTAGCTACTGATTTCTTTTGTGATTTCCCCCTTGACTTACAGTCTGCCCAAGAGTGTGTTGTTCATCTTCCATATCCTTGTGCCTAATATGGTTCTCTGTCCCTTACTGATTTCCAGCCTCATTCCACTCTGATCAGAGAAATACTTCATATAATTTCAATATTTCTGAATTCATTGAGAGTTCTTCCATGTTTTGTATCTCCTCCTGTTTTTCAGTTGCTTCATTTGCCTGGGCCATGTCTTCCTGTTTCTTAGTAGGGGTTGTAATTTTTTGTTAATGTCTAAGCATTTGTTTATCTTGATGAATTTGTTCAGCTGATTAGCTTCTCTTTCTAATCTAAGGTTCTATTTTGTTGTTTTTGTGTGTGTGGTCAGTTTTCACTTTGATACTTCATTCCTCCTATTCTGTTTCCTTGCTGTTGTCTATGTTCCCTTGAAAAAAAATAAAAGCCACTGAAGAGGAAAGAATTATGAAATGAGAAAGGATAATAGTAATAATAGTAAAAGTTAGAAGAGGAACCATATAAGACCTAGTGAGCTGGAGCTCAGAGTTGAATGACAACATGAAACACAACAACATACATATCATGGAAGTTCCAGAAGGAGAAAAGAAGGGAAAAAGGACTGAAAAAATATTTGAGGAAATAATAAGTTTCCCAACTCTCATGAAATAATTGATCTTGCATGTCCAAGAAGGGCATTATACCCCACTAAGAATAATTCTGAATAGAGCTACTCCATGACACATCCTACTCAGAATGTCAAATGTCATAGATAAAGAGAAAATTCTCAGAGCAGGAAGGGAGAAACAAACCATCACATATAAGGGATGCTCAGTAAGACTTAGCACAGATTTCTCAACAGAAACCATGGAAGTGAGAAGACAGTGGTATGATACAATTAGAATACTGAAAGAGAAAAATTGCCTGTTGAAAATTCTTTATCCAGCATAATTGTCTTTCAAATATCAAGGTGAGTATAAAATATTCACAAACAAATAGAAAATTGAGAGTTTGTAAAAAAGAATCTACCTTTGCAGGAAATATTAAAGGAAGCCTTAGAACATGAAAGAAAAAGTTTGAAGAGAGAGGCTTGGAGGAGAGTATAGAAGAAAGAATAACAGAAAAGACAATCAAAAGAGTAAAAGACAAAAGTATGATATAACATACAAAAACCAAACAATAATGGTGGAAGTAAATAATGAATTTACTGTAATATCATTGAATGTGAATGGATTAAACTCCCTGATCAAAAGATACAGGGTGACAGAATGGATAAAAAAACAAACAAACATGAGACATCCACATACTGCTTACAGGAATCTCAGCTTTGACTCAGAGATACAAGCCAGCTGAAAGAGAAATGTTGTAGAAAGATACTCCACAGAAATAGCAATCAAACAAAGCAGGGGTAGATCTAATATTGCACAAAACAGTCTTTAAATGCAAAAAGTTATGAGATACAGGAGACCATTATATATTAATAAAAGGGACAATCCACCAAGAAGATACAATAGTCATAAATATCTATGCACCTAACCAGGGTGCCCCAAAATACATGAGACAGACTCCATCAAAACTTAAGAAATAGACATTTCTACAATAATCATTGGATACTTCAAAACTCCCCTCACATAATTTCATACAACAACCAGCCAGAAGTTCAGCAAGGAAACAGAACTCAAACAATATGATAAAGGAGTTAGACCTAGCAGACATATACAGGACACTGCATCCAAACTCAGTGGGTTATACATTCTTCCCAAGTGCACATGGATCCTTCTCCAGGATAGACCATATGTTAGGGAACAGAACAGCTTTCAATGAATTCAATAAAATATAAAAAGATTGAAATTACACATAACACCTTCTCAGATCATAATGGGGTGAAATTGGAAATCAATAACAGACAGGAACAAAGTAAATTCACAAATGTGTGGAGGCTAAACAACACACTCTTAAATAATCAGTGGGTCAAAGAAGAAATTGCAAGTGAAATCAGTAAATATGTTGATATAAATGAAAATGAGAACACATCTTATCAAAACTTATGGGATACAGTGAAGTCAGTACTGAGAAGGAAATTTATAGCCCTAAATGCCTATATTAAAAAAGAAGGAAGAGCTAAACTCAAAGATTTAACTGAATTGCTAGAGAAACTAGAAAAAAGAACAGCAAACCAATCCCAAAGCAAGCAGAAGGAATGAAACAATAAAGATTAGAGCAGAAATAAATGAAATTGGGGACAAAATAACAACAAAAAATAGAGAAAATCAGCCAACCAAAAGCAGGTTGTTTGAGATCAATAAAATTGATAAACACCTAGCTAGACTAACAAATTAAAAAGAGAGAAGATGCAAATAAATACAATAAGAAATGAAACAGGGCAAGTTATGACTGACCCCACAGAAATAAAAAGGATCAAAAGAAGATATTATGAGAAATCATATGCCAACAAATTTCTAGAAATGCGCAAACAACCTACACTGAAATGGACAAATTTCTAGAAATGTGCAAACAACCTACACTGATCCTACAAGACATACAAGAACTTAACAAACCAATCACATTTTAAAAGATTGAATCCACCATCAAAAATCTCCCAGCAAAAAAAGTTCAGGACCAGATGGCCTCACAGGTGAATTCTACCAGGCATTTCAAAAATAGTTAACACCAATCCTGTTTAAACTCTTCTAAAAAATTGAAGAGGAAGGAAAATTACACAACACAATTTTTGAAGCCAATATCATCCTAATAACAAAACCAGATAAAGAGACTACAAGGAAAGAAAATTTCAGACCAATCTCTCTAATAATCATAGATGCAAAAATTCTCAACAAAATACTTGCAAATCGAATCCAACAACATATCAAAAGAGTTACACATCACGACCAAGAGGGATTTATTCCTCATGTGCAAGTCTGGTTCAACATAAGAAAATCAATCAACATAAAACACCACATTAACAAATTGAAGGGAAAAAATCACATGGTCATCTCAATCAATGCAGAAAGGGCATTCGACAAAATCCAGCATCCTTTTTTGATAAAAACACTTCAAAAGATAAGAACAGAAGAAAAATTCCTCAATATGATAAAAAGGCATATATGAAAAATTCATAGCCAAGATCATACTCTATGGGAAAATGAGAATTTTCCCTCTAAGATTGGGAAAAAGACAAGGATGCCCACTGTCACCATTGTTATTTAATATTGTACTAGAAGTTCTACCTAGGGCAACTACGCAAGAAAAAAAATTAGAAGCATCCAAATAGGAAAAGAGGAAGTAAAACTTTCATTGTTTGCAGATGACATGATCCTGTATTTAGAAAATTCTGAAGTATTCACAACAAAGCTACTTGAGCTAATAAATGAGTTCAGCAATTTGGCAAGGTACAAGATCAACACGCAAAAATCAGTAGTTTTTGTACACTAGTATTGAAAAATCTGAGGTTATAGGGCAAAAATTCCATTTTCAATAGCAACAAAAACTCAAATACCTAGGAATTAATTTAACCAGGAAATACAGGACTTATATGCAGAAAACTACAAAATAATGCTAAAAGAAATCAATGAAGACCTAAACAAATGGGAAAACATTCTGTGTTCATGGATTGGAAGATGAAATATCATGAAGATGCCATTCCTACCCAGACTGATTTCAGATTCAATGCAATACCAATCAAAATTCCAGCAGCCTACTTTACAGAATTAGAAAAGGCAGTTACCAAATTAATTTGGAAGGGAAAGTACATCCGAATAGCCAAAAGCATTCTAAAAAAGAAGAGCAAGATGGGAGGAATTTCACTGCCTGACTTTGAAACATATTTCTAAGCTATAATGGTCAAAACAGCATGGCACTGGCATAAAGATGGACACATTGATCCGTGGAATAGAATTGAGAATCCAGAAATAAACCCTCACCTGTATGGTCAACTGGTTTTTGACAAAACTAACAAGCTGATGTTAATGATACAAAACAGTCTCTTCAACAAATGGTGCTTGGAGAACTGGATATCTATAACTAGAAGAATGGAAGAGGACCCCTATCTCACTCCCTATACAAGAATCAACACAAAATTAATCAAAGACCTAAATATAAAAGCCAGGACCATAAAACTTGAAGAAAATGTAGGGAAACATCTTCAAGACCTTGTAGTAGATGGTGGATTCTTGGACTTTATACCCAAAACACATGCAGCAAAAGAAAAAACAGATAAATGGTATCTCCTCAAAAATTAAACACTTTTCCATGTCATAGGACTTTGTCAATAAGGGAGTGAAAATGCAGCCATATCAATGGGAGAATATATTTGGAAATCAAATATCTGATAAGGGTTTGATATCCCAGATACATAAAGAGATGTTTCAACTCAACAATAAAAAGACAAATGACCCAATTAAAAAATGGACAAAAGACTTGAATAGACATTTGTCCAAAGAAGAAATACAAATGACAAAAAAGTAGACGAAAAAAATGCTCAACATCATTAATGATTAAGGAAATGCAAATCAAAACTACAATGAGGTATCATTTCACATCTATTAGAATGGCCACTATTAAAAAGACAGAGAACAGCAAGTGTTGGAGAGGATGTGAAGAGATAGGAACACTTATTCACTGTTGGTGGGAATGGTACAGCCACTGTGGAGGACAGTTTGGGAGTTCCTAATGAAGTTAAGTATAGGCTTGCCATGCATGTGACCCTGCAATACCATTACTGGGTATATACCCAGAAGAACTGAGATCAGTAACACAAATAGACATCTGCATATCTATGTTCATAGCAGTGTTATTCATGATACCCAAAAGTTGGACATAACCCAGGTGTCCATCAACCACTGAGGTGATAAAAAATACTGGTGTATTCACACGATGGAATATTATGCAGTTGTAAGAAGAAATGAAGTTGTAAAGCATATGTCAACATGGATGAACCTGGAGGACATCATGGTGAGCGAAGCAAGCCAGAAACAAAAGGACAAATACTGTATGATTGTGTTATTCTTAACCAAATATACTGTGTAACATTGAATGATTAAATTATTTTTTTATATATTTAGTACCTTAATTGAAAAATGTATGTTTTTATTCAACTCTATTTTCTTTTTATTTTTAATTATTGCTTATATATTCAATTATTACATGTACAAAATAAAGTTAAAAAATAAAAACAATTGTAATGATATCTGGCTGTAATAATATCTGGTATATAGGTAAGGGCTGATTTTGTTGGTAAGAAATGTCAATCACCGCTGCAAATATTAGTCATTTCTTCCATAATTAAATTGAATTGTATCATTACCACACTGAAATACAGTCTTATATTGATACATTTGTAAGATTCACCTTCCATATGTAAATAAGAATTTAGAATATGGATTAACAGAAGATGAAGAGGGAATAGAGAATGAGAAGTTAAGGCTTAAATTGTAAAGGATTCATATTTGGAATTATGGTAATGTTTTGGTAATGAATGGGGGTGAGGATAGCACAAAATTGTGAATGTTATTAACAGTATTGATGTATATAATATATATATATGAATGTGATTAAAATGGGAAATGTTAGATTGTATATAATGTAAACAGAATAAAATGTTTTTAGTAATACATAGAACTATACTACACATTGAATGTTATGTTCAACCACGGACTACAGTTAATAGTGCAATTCTAAAAATGTTCTATCATCAATTGTAATAAATTTTCTAAACCTATTCAACATGTTAATAATAGTGTGGTATATAAGCCTCCTGTATTTTATGCATGATTTTTTTGTAAACACTCAACTTCTCTAATAAAGAAAAAGCGTTATGCAAAAAAATGTCATATGATAACACTGATGCTTATGATCAAATGAATTGGGAGACTGATTTAAAAATTGTCTTGCTTAAGGAAGAACTGGATTTACTAAAGAATTAACTGTTTCCTGTACTAAATAGTTCCAATGGTTTATTACAATATACAAAGAGTTGTAGGTCAAAGTGAAAAATGTGCATTCAAATTAATACAAGAATATGAAAATGTATGTATTGGTGTTATATAATGGGTTAGTTGTTTCTTTAACTGTATCCCTACCCTACCCTGACTCTTCCAAATATTGTTAAGATTATTCATATTGATACTATTTCTGTATCTGTTATATGTATATAGCATACTAAATGCAAATGCTCAGAAAAGCTATGACGGTTTTGATCTAAGGGAATCTAGGCCAAGTGCCAGGGAGCTGGACTGTGTAGTAATGGGTTAACTCAGGAGGCTTAGTTTACCAACGTTCTGAACATTCCAAAGGTCTTCAGAACTGGCTGTTGATCCATTAATGGGAGACTAATAGCACTTAGCATATCCTGTACAATAAGAGTGATTTGTCTATCTGAGACCTTGGGCCACTCCATATAGTTTATAACAGCAAATTGATGGTTGTGAATAATTGTTTTTGTATTACTGGGGCTTTGGATCACACCATATCTGTGTGACCTTGGGGTTGGGCGAATTGGAATATGAATAGCTGAGGTTGGTCACATTGGTGCTGCATGACTATCTGATAATCCCCAGTAAAATTATTAGACTCCAAGTTTCATGTGAAATTCCCTGATTGGTCCCACACGGATGCATTAATATGTAATATTGTTCCTAGATGAATTAAATTCATCCATGCAACTGCACTGGGATTGGAAAACTGATAACTTGCACCTTCTTTCTTCTGGAATTCATCCCATGCACCTTTTGCCATTACTAATCTTGAGCTTTATCCTTTTGTTGTAATAAACTATAACTATAATAGTTTTTCTGAGCTCCATGAGTCCTTCTAGCAATACATAAAAATGAGAGAGTAATCTTGGGGTCCTCGGCCACAGCCACTGAATTTAATTTTTCCATCTGCAGCATCTCTTCAATATTTTATCTGTATTATTATTGAAATGTGACAACGTGTGTCTTTGCCTGTGTGTATGTGCATTTTATGTACTTATACCTGGTAGTTCTTGGCTATTGAGTTTTCTACACAAAATTAAGAATGTATCTCAGTGAACCACAAATGAACAGTTAAAAATATTAGTCTGAATTAAGAATAAATCTCCCATTGCTCATTTGAGTATGCTGGGAAATTTCTAGGGATTTGTTACTGTAACTCAAACTATAAATGAGTAGATTCCTATAAGAGTATAAATATTAATAATGGGGTGAAATTGGGTAAATGTATACATTGCTTGTGAAGTTTAATTTATTTACTGATTTGAAAGAATGTCTAATGTTTAGAGGTCTATCTATGGTAACATAAAAATTTAAGGAAGGGTACTATACATCGGTGAACATGTAAGCAGAAAAGTACATCCCTATTAAAATATACATCTTCTTAAATATTAAAAAATGTTCAATTCATGCAGGCTATTTAGAACATTGGAAATACATTTGACTCAACAATTGCCTTGTCACTAATGACTTACATGTTGGTGGCCACATAACTTACGGACTTATCCAGGGTGTTTACATTGAGGAATGTGAGCTCTAGTAGAATATGGGAAAAGTTCTGATGGAGAAAAAGTAATGGAGACACTGACATAATTCAGGCAAATTTTGAGGTTCAGGGGAATCATTGGTATAATATAAAGAGACATAATGTGGAGTGGGAAAAATTGTATAACATTGTAAAACTGTTAAAAAGGATAGAATGTACAATATTTGGAACATTTCAATGAAGAATTGTGGTACTGTAATATTATGAGAAATCTTCTAGGAAAGCATAACCAATATAATATTGGGACAATTCTAATAAGGGAAGATGGACTGTGAGGAATGGAGACCTGGGTATAATAGTGGTCAAATTTTCATGGGGAAATTTCATGGGGAAATTTTCCAATAGAGAACAGATTCACTAGTAAAATATTGAGAACCTTCCTGAAAGGAAAGTGTACACTTTTATAATAGATATTTCTGAAGAGGATTCATGTTACTGAAGTAATATTTGTAAATTTCAGATGAGGGATAAGAAGAATGGAATAATATTGGAAAATTTCCAAAGGAGAATGAGAGCAGAAATATAATATTAGGAAATTTCTGATGAGGAATATTAACACTGGTATAATATAGTATATTTTCAAATAAGCAATAATCATAGTGTTATAATAGAGTCAAACCACAAATAAATAATTCATGATTTTGTGTAATATGAAAATATCATAATGTGGATTTGACCTTTTTATAAACAAGCTTGTTTCAAATTCACAAAAATAGAAGGACAGAAAAACATGATTTGAGGCCTTGATATAAATATTGGGGCTTCTGCAAATGAATGAAACACTAGTTTCTAAAAGAGAAACTACTAATGAGGAATGGAGGTAATGGTATAATACTGATGAACTTCTCAAGCGGAATGAAGGCATCAGTGTAAAACTGGGAAATTCACGATAGTGTACTGATGTAATATATTGAATCCTCACAAAAGAATGGCAGAATTGATATAAACTTGGGCAATTTTATGAGACATGGGAATACGTGTATAATGTTGGGTAACTTCTTGTGAAAACTGGGAAACACTGGTATAATAATAGAACAGATTCCATGATGATAGGAGGCACATTTTAATATTTGATCATTCATGATGAATATTGTTAAACTTCTGATGGGAAACTTCTGATGGCAAATGGGATATGATGAATGGAACGGGGCTAGTAATTTTGGGAAAATTTTATGAGGAATACAGCCACTAGTATAATAAGAGAAAACTTCTGAAGAATGATGGGGATACTGGTAACGTATGGAGAAATTTCTAATACAGAAGAATATATAATATTGGAATCCAATGATGAACTGTGATTCTGATATAATTTAAAGAAACTCCTAATGATGAATCAGGTCTCTGAAATAATATTAAGAAACTTCCATATTAGACACTGGTATAATATGGCAAAATATCTGAAAATAATAGTTGCAAAGTTATAATATTGGAAGTATTCTGAAAAGAAATAAGAGCACTGTAATCTTGTAACCCCGTATAGAAAAACATAATAAGGACAGAGACGCTGTCACAACATCGAAAAACATCTGATGAAAATATGGCAATTATATAATGAGAAAAAATCATATGTGGAATGGACAACCTGGTGTAATATTGGGAAAATTCTGATGAACAAAGGTTTCCTTTTATAACAGAAAATTTTTATTAGGAATTCAGACTCTGATAACATTTGATGAAACTTTTAATGAGAATGTATTCACTGGTATCACATGGATAAATATATTGATGAATGGGCACTGGTATAATATTGGGAAATTTTGAAGTGGAACGGGAGCACTGATATCATGTGGGTAACCTTCTGATGGGGGAAGGGGAAATAGTGTAATATTTGACAAGTTTTGAAGAAGAATATGGTACTGTTAACAAATAGAGTAACTTCTGATGAGGAATGGGGGCGCTCACATAGTACTGGGAAATTCCAATAAGAAGTTTCCCAAAAAAATGGGGATACTGGTAAAGTATGAGAAAATTCTGATGATCATGGGGAAATTAATGATATTTTGGAAAGCTTCTGAAGAGGAATAAGAGCACTGAAAATATAGGGACAAAAAAATGAAATGGGTGCACCGGTATATTATTTGGAATCTTCTATTAAGGAATGGTGGACTGCCTTTATGTGGAGAAACATATAATAATGGGAAATGGTAAATATGATAAAACTTCTAATGAGAAATGGGTGTAATGGTGTGATAATTGTATAATTCTGACTGGGATTGGGAGTTCAGAAAATAAGACAGTTCTTATGCAGACTAAGAGAGCAGGTATAATAAGGAGAAAATTTGTTGAGGAATGGGAGCCTTGTTATAATATTGGCAGTCTTCTGAAGAAGAATGAAGGCATTAGAGTATTATAGGAAAGATTTTGATGAGAAACAGGTCACTGGTATAATATTAAGAAATATCTGAAGAGGAATATGGGAACTGATATCATATGGAGAACTTCAGTTGATCAAGTGGGTAGTGGTAAAATACTGGAAAACATAAGATGAAGAATGAGGCCATATATATAATAATGAGAAATTTCCAAGGGGAATTCATGGAATTGTATTATAAAGAGGAATTTCTGATAATGAAATACCATGTGAAAATTCCAAACAAGAACAGAAGCACTACAGTTATATATAGAAACTACTGGTGATAAAGGAAGACAATAGTATAAGATGAGGGGAATTGTAGATGAGGAAAGGGAGCACCGGTATAATATTAGGAATTCTGAAGATGAATGGGAGTACTGGTGTTTTATTGGGAAAGTGAACTGAAAGCATATTCACAAATATCTTATGAAAATGGTTGCAGTGAAATAATATGGGGAAACATCTGATGAGACTTGAAATAACTGGAATCATATATAGACATTTATAATGAGGTAAAGAAGTACTGATATAATATTAGGAATGCCCCAAAGAGGAATGGAGACACTAGCATAATATTGGGAAATTTTTGATGAAGAATGGCAGCAATAGTATAGTATCAGGATACATATGTTGAGGAATGAGGTTATTGGTGTAATGTTAGCAATGAACTATAGAGTAATAAAGGCATAACTGTAATATTGGGAAATTTTGTTGAAGAATGGGAACAATAGTATAATATTGGAAAACATCTCATAGGGATGATAGTAATGGGAATTCTTACAGGATAAGGGGCATTGGTATTATATTAGTGAAGTTGCGATGGGATTGGAAGCAGTACAATAATATTGGGAAAATTCTGATGAGGAATGGGGCACTGGTTAAATATTTAGAACATCCTGGGAGAATGGATCCCTTAGTCTTATATTGAGAAAGGAGGAATGGGGTCACATATAATATGGGATGTTTGTAATATGGAACGAGGACACTGGAATAATAATAATAACCGTCCTATGAGGAAAGGTGGCTCTGTATAGTATTGGTAAAGTTCTAAGTATATTTTCATGACCTCAGCCTTTTAATTATTTATTTTTTCCAACAAAAAACACATTCCCTTCCACCATTTTCACATGTTCAAATGCAAGCATATTTCAACATCCTCGTGCATGCTGAAACACCATAATCTTTACCACCTGGTCCTATTTCTCCTAGGTTATACATATGCTAGTGATGTCTTGTATTCCTTTATGTTACACTATTTTATATAGTGATTTGCATAAGAACACAAAGATCTTGCAGATTAAGAATATCTCTGTCATCATCCCTTAGTAGTTATCAGTAGATGAATTAGTAAATTACAATAAAATGGTTAGGCATATGGAAAATTTGATATTATATCAAGGTTAAAAGCGGTGAATACAAATGTACACAATTATTAGTACAAAATAAAATGTGTATACATATAAAATTTAATGGTAATTACTATAGAAATAAAACAATTAAAACTTTGATATTATGTGTAATTTGTTCTCAGAGTTTTATTTTATATAGTTCTGCTATTTTCATACCTACTTATATGACATTTCCTGACTTCATATTCATGCATTTCTTTTTATGAAATATTCCTTTACATTCATTAAAGTCATCCCCTGAAAATGAGCAGTAACAGTTCAAGGCTCTCCAACACTGAAGGGCAACTAGCTAAAGTTCTGAGGTCCTACATGATTATAGGTTACAAGTACACATACATATATACACTGTTCAGATACACTGACCACTTTGAACCAAATTTAGCCCCAAAGCTACCCAACGCAACTATATTTGAATGTTCATGAATTTTCTCTGTGACTGTATAGACAGTTCAGAAAAATGTTGTTCCCATTATTTGAAATTCTTTGGCTGAGTCTTTTGAAAAATTCTCCTGGGAAATACATGTATTTCTATCTTTTTTGAGTAGAGTCATTAATGAGTTTACAATGAAAATTTCACGAGTGAGAAGAAAAATATTTGCATTTATTCCCCCAGTAAAGTTGCCCCTGAGGGGCTGTAGCCTGATTTTAAAGTCTTGTTAGTCTCAATGAGATTTTCTTCTTGGTTTCTGCTGTAGAATTTTCCTGTGGTAACTTGACAGTAGTCCAACCTAAAAAGAGATCTGGACTCCACAGTTCCTAAGCAAACCCCATCTTCTCAGATTTGAAGCCTGATTCCAAAAGAAAGAAAAATGGATCAAAGTTAAGACATTCTCTTCCTTTTTCCTCAGCAAAGGACCTTTTACTTGGCATCGGAGACACATTGTCAAACAAGGTTTGGGACTGTTAAGGAAAAAGTTGAATGTCCAGAAAATGAGACTGGAAACCTATGGGAATATTCACTAAATTTTACCTAGATATTAGGCCTGAACAAAAGATGGCCTTGACCCAAATTAAAAGTCTAAGAATTACTTAAAGAATAGATAGTAGGGGTAGTCTTGTCCAATCTAGTAGATTTATTTAAATATTTGGTTTAAATAAGCCTTAAAGAAATTATATTAACAATTTAATAACACAGACTTAGAAAATTTGGTTTATAACATCAACATTTTGTTTCATTGCTATACTAATCAATAGATTACTTTAACCATCACTTCTTTCTTTAACCATCATTCAAAAACTTTATGCCTATAGTTTTTATTGTTTCTTCCCTGAATAATCAATCAGCCTCTCTCTCTCTCATCCTCCCCCTCCCTCTCTCTCCTCTAGCTCTAGCTCTATCTCTATCTCTATCTCATCTCTCCCTCTTCATCCCATTTGCTAAACTCCTGAGCAATACCATGCAGTATTATAGTTGTAACACTTTTGAGAGCATAACAATATTTCAGGGCCTGAACAAGTCTTCCATTTCATATTCTTTTATTACCTCCATGGTCATAGTCTCCTAACCCAGCTTCTTTAGGCTGGATATGCTCCTGGGACCTCATTTTCTGTAAGTTGAAATTTTACTTCTTTCAATTTCCATAAAAATAAAACAAAATATTAAAAATATCCTTATAATTTTTAGGAAATTTGTCCCTAAGATGCTATACTTTAATAGTATGTTAAAGTTGATATAATTTAAAACAGTATCATTCTATAATATTTCACTTTCTTTATTTTGGCCTATTTTAAAAATAAAAATCATACTGATACTTGATTGTAATTATGTTATATATGCAAATATACTCTGCATAAATTTGAATTTTGAGATATTGATTTCTAATCCAGGAATAGAATCTTTCTCTATATATGTTCACCTTTAGGTTCCCATATATTTCCATAATTAATTAGAAATGCTTTGGTTCATTTATAATATTAATTTTATCCTTAATACTGTTCACTTTCTGCTCTATTAATCAATAAGAATGGAGTATGTCAAATTATTTTATTCATTATTATCTATTACTCCCTGTATTTTATTATCTTCCTTGACAAGCATGTTAGAATCCCACTAATATCATAAATTCAGATATTTATATGTTCCCTGGAAATTTATTATTCAATAATATATACTTAACATCTTTGTCTTCTGAAATTTATTATACAATAATATTCATTAATTTCTTTGTCTTCTTTTTTTGCCTCATTTCCTAATGTGTTTATTATTCATATTGCAACATCTACTTTTCTTCTTATATATATTTTTATTTTTTGGTATTTTTTTTTGTTTTTCTTTTTTTATATATTTTAAAATCCACTGACATACACAAGAATGATTTTTTAAAAAGCTTTTTGACACATGTTTATATATGTTTTATGTAAATTGCATAGAGTAAAGTTTTGTTTTTATTTCATTCTGAAAGATACAGTTAGCTTTTGTTTTCCAAATATTATTGATATATTAGCTTTTAATTGTGTGATTCATTATTCTGGAAATTATTTCTTCTTACTTTTGTTTCCTTTATTTTTCAGAAACTTTCTTATTGATTTTCTTATTGATTTTCCTCTATTGCCTTTGGTTTGAGCATCTCTTTTGATGTTTTCTTGTTCTCTTAAAATCACATTCTATTGTTAAAATTTTCATTTAAAATGACAAATCTATTAATGTCACTTTCAAATTTGGAGTTTTCTCTGTGAACTCTACCAATTTACTTTAATTACATAAAGTGAGAACAATTCTTGCATTAACTCATAAGTGTTATCACAGACATTTCTGACTAAGGCTAGAAATTAATGCCTGATGCACCTACACACATTTCTGGAGACTTTCAAAGCATCAAAAAAATGCTAGAAGGTTGTTCTAGAATTTGTTCCAAAAAATCTCCAATTATTTAAAGCTTAATACACTTCATATCTGTTCCCTTTAGCTATTTATTAATTTGTCATTTAAAAGTTCTACCATAATAGATTAACCTCCATTGACTACAATAAAAAATTAAGAAAATATTATTGAAGCTTAAACTCTATATAGGGGACCAATTATACTAGCTAAAAGATGAAAAGTGAATTAATTTGATTTCTACATTCCAGCAACCAGCATTTTTTGCAGTGTAGTGTTCACTATAAATAGTTAAACATGGAAGTAAAACTGCTGCACACAATCTGTGCCTTGTAGATTTTAATTAATGCTTTGTGTTAATTGGATAATATCGGAAATATTTAATGCATGTCAGTTCATTTGAAAGTATTAATAATTACAAAATTAAATAAATATTAATAAAAACATATTCATTGCTTTTATTCCATCCTAACCAAAATCTTACATATATATGTGTATTTATCTATATGTCTGTGTGTGTGTGTGAAATTAAGTATATTGTACTTATTGCCTTCTTACATTTGCGATAAAAATAAGGATGTAGGGGTTAAAATATATGTTAGGTAAATTAATTTTTACATATCATTATTGAAAACATTGATTTTCATATATTCTTGTCTGTAAGTTATAAGAAAAATTAAACATAAACATATTTTTCAATCATGTAACTTGTTAGAAATAGAAGGAATAAAATTGCCCTACTCCCTTTATCTTAGAAAATTCTGTTTTAATAAATGATGAATCATACTTCTTTCTCTTTCTAGGTTCTTTTAAGAGATTCCCTACTCAGCATGGAGAGAGGGAATTGGACCATGGTGACAGAGGTTATTCGTATTGGAATACCTACCACAGGATCACTAAAGGGCATCAAATTCTTAATTTTTTTATTGGTTTATTTGGTGACTGTGCTTGAAAACACCCTCATCATTGCACTGATCTTTGTGTTACAGTCTCCACTCACCCATGTATTTCTTCCTCAACAACCTCTCTCTTTCAGTGAAATATTAACCATGACCTGTGCTGTTCCCAATATGCTGGCAGGATTCCTGTGAGAAAGGAATAGAATCTTTTTTAGTGAATGTTTCACCCAGTCCTATTTCTACTTCCTCTCTGGATGCACTGAGTTTATCCTTTTTGCTGTCATGTTATATGACCGCTATGTGGTCATCTGAAGTCCCCTTCAGTACCCTACAGGTATGACTAGCTCACTCTGCATCTGTCTTGTCATCCTCTCCTGGGTTGGTGGTTTTTTCCTCAACTTTCCATCCACCATCCTTAAAGCAGCACTGCCATATTGTGACCCCAATGAAGCAGATCACTTTTTCTGGGCCAGTGCTCCCCTCCTCCACTTGGCCTGTGCTGACATACGTGTCATTGAGCTCTTGGATTTCCTCAGTTACCTTGTCCTCTTCATAAGTTCCCTCTCACTCACAGTGGTCTCCTATGTTTATATCATCTCCACCATTCTGAAGATACCCTCAGTACAAGGACAATGCAAAGCCTTTGCCACCTGTGCCTCTGACTTCACTGTGGTCTCCATGGGCTATGAGATCTCCATCTTTGTTTATATCCATCCCTCACAGAAAAGCAGCGTCCATCTCAACAAGATCCTCTTTATCCTCTCCAGTGTCATCACACTTCTCCTGAATCCCTTCATCTTCAGTCTATGGGATGAATCCATGAAAGATGGACTGAAGGGCACCTTGTCCAAGTGTCAGGAATTCCTTTAGAGGATGAGGTCCAAGTAAAGGATTGTTTGAGAATCATTCCAACCAAGAGAAACCTCAGTCTCACTAAGAATGCGTCCATAACTTGATACCGTAAATTGGAGATTACTATACTATGTATTTATATTATTTCCAAACATAAATAGTAGTTTGAATGGGTTACTATAATATGATGTTTTAAGATGGCTAAATAAACATTAAAAATTATAATGTCCTGGTGGTAATATGACACTTGTGATATTAGTTGTAATAGTTAATATACATGTTGGTGTTAGTGTTCTTGTTTAAATATGATCAAAGTACAAGTAGAGTATTATATGAGTGTAGTGCTTGGTTGCACTTGTCTGAATGGAATTTGGAAAGAAGAGACAATTCATTATATATGAAAATTGTAAAAGAAATTGAAAATACTGGAAAATTATCAGCCATTATCTTAATTATTGGTTATCTCACATTCTCTCTTTCCTCTCTTTCTGCAGTATTTTAATACTTCCTCCTTCTATACTTATGACCTTTCCTATATTTTCTAAACTTTACTCTTTGTTTAATTCTGCATATATTCTTCTGATTCATCTCTCTCCTCCGCCGTTGTCTATTAAATGTTGTTACAAGCAACAAGTGAGTGCTTAATTTCAGTTATGTTATTTTCTCATTGTAGAATGTTCATTTGTTTTTCTAGAATTTTCTGTTCTGTGGCAACATTCCCAATCATTACTTTTATTTCCTTGAACATTTTAAATATGGTTGTATTAAGTATGTCTCTGAAAACCTCACTATCTTTGACTCCAAATAGATCTCTTTTTCTTGATTTTTATCACATGGTATCATTTTCCTGTATGGTTGGATTTCTGTGTACATGTGCTGGATGCTGAGCATGAAATATTTAAGAAACAAACTGATAAAAAGAATACTGTTTTCTTCCTGTTTGGAGGATGCGCTTTTGCTCCTTTAAGTCAGTGAGGAACATTTTCTATCTCATATAGCCTAATAGCATTGAGAACTTTCAAACATATGACTCAGGCCCTGGAAGCACAGGTATTACTTTTGGTTTTGGCTTATTTTTAGGGTAAAGTCATTTTGGGCTCAATATTAAGGTCTAAACCTTAAAAGCCAGTGTTTCCTCCACAAGCTCTATGTGTCTCCTCAAATGCTTAACAAGATTCTCTGCACCTCCATTCCTCCTTTCAGAACAGACAGATGCTTGGGGAAAATCTTCCATTTCCTGATATAGATATACTTTCTTCAGTATCCTTCTGAACCCAAATCTTTATCTCATTTGTTTCCAATGGAATTTTTTTTTTTGCCCTGAGGTCTTCAAGAGCATTTTTATTTTGTATTTTGTCCAATTTCTCTCTTTGTTTGAAATGGAACATTACTTCCATTATCTAAATAACCATTACTGGGAAGGACATTTCCCCAGCATTATTTTTCTCTTTTACAATGGCTGCAACTTTCCTGATTCTTTTGACTAGTCATTCTTATCCTTCCTATTTCCTGCTCTATTTTTCAGTGCCTTCTGACATCTCATTTTCTTCATTAATACTTTCAGCCAATGTGTTCTGCTTTAGCACATTGACTTTAAGATTTTATCTAATATGCTTCCAATTGGTACCTCAAATTCCTTTTTGATTTCCCAACATTTCTCATAATCTCTTTTTAATTAGAAGGCAGTATCTTTTTGAAATATAATTCATTCTCTTCCTAAAGTCTCTCAAATTATTTCTCATGGAATGAAAGGAAATCTGAAGTCAATAGAGCCTTTAAGAGCATATGTATTTCATCTACTCTGCAGCCTCCACCACCTGTCCTCTTTCTTTCTTTCCACCTTGCTTTCATTTATTTGTGAAATGACAAACTCATTTATTACATAGGCTTATTACATGTGCTGCCTTTCTGCTTGAAAAAATTCTCACTTAAATACCTGCATTCTCATTTTCTTTAAGTCTCTACTCAAGTATTTCTATCTCAAAGACACTTTCCTTGACTATTTTATCAATCTTGGTATTTTTGATTATTCTTTATTTTATTCTGCCTTACTTTATTTTGAAGAACTTATTATTTCTTGGTATGATAATTATGATAATATGTATTTATGAGATTTATTTGTTGCTGAAAGTGTAAGATTCACGAGTTCTTTGCTGAGTATTATAATTACTTTACTCATATTCCCCATACCTAAAATATAGCACCTTAGATTCTCAGAATCCTGTGCTGTGCTAAAAAGCAATGGATTAAAACATACCCCCATGTAATTATTTACTTTAATTTATAAATGGTTAAATCAGTCTTCTAAGAGGTCCCTCAAACTAATTAAAACAATTGTTAATAGAGGCCCAGACTCAAACTTATTACTTGGTAAATTCTCCAAGTTCTCTAAAGGCCATTGTAGCCCCTTGTATATATTACTTTGGGTCACATATGCACATTTCCAGAAATAATCACTGTGTTCTATCTAATAATCTTAATTTTGGAGAGCCCTGCTTGACAATGAACTAACTTACCTTTTAAGTATTACATATATCTAATGACAAAGGAGTGGCCTCTACTTAGTAGTGCATAATGGCATTAATCATGGATAACATGCCCTATACTTCCCCCATAACAATTCCAAAGCAACTAACAGTGTGATTTATACTTTTGATTGAAAAATCCAAAAAATATCATATTTCAAAATGCAGATCTATGCTCCAGTAACACTCCCAAGATGTAAATATGTGAACAAAACAAACTGATATTATTCACTTTACCAGTATGAATTTCCTTTCAGAAAACAGGAACTGTCAGGAGAGAAAGACTCCTGCTACCACTTCCTGGGGTGGTGTCCTAGCACATGGAGGATAACAATGAGATATCAATACAAGAATCCTTGGTGCCAAGAAAGACATTTTACACAGACAAAGGATGGACCAACACTCCAAAAGAGAAGGGATAGAGCAAGGATACCTGCAATAGTGAACATAGGTCCCCCATGTGCAGCAGGTCTTTATTTGCAGCCAGCAAAGAGAGATTTCTACAGGCACCCCACATTTATCAACCTATACCAGGAACAAGGGTAACAAATCTAGTACCAAGTATAAGTTTTATTTGGGGCCATAAGGAAAGGCAGCAGGCCATGCTCATTCTACCTTTTATCTCAGTTATACTTCATATACATACAGAGACATATACACACATTTTTATTAGTCACCTAAACTGATTTTCTGGATATGTGTCTTTATTATATTTTTTTAAAAATTATTAGAGAAGTTGTAGGTTTATATTGAAATTATACATAAAATACAGATTTCCCATATACTACCCTACTATTATATTATTAATACATATCATTAGTGTGATACATTTGTTCCAATTAATGTAAGAACGTTTTTTATAGTTGTATTATTAACTGTATTCCATAGTTTATGTTAAGGTCCACTATTCATGCTTTACAGACCTATTTTCTATGTTGTTTTTTTTAAAATTTTCATTGTAGCAGCATATGTACAACCTAAAATTTCTTCTTTTAACCCCAATCAAATATATAATTCAGTGATTTTAATGATATCCACAATATTGTGTTTCCATTTGCACCATTCATTACCAAAGCTTCTCCATCAATCCAAACAGAAATTTACATTGTGTAATGATCAACTCCTCATTTCCTACCCTAGACCCAACCCTGGTAACTTTTATTGTGGATTATGACTCTATGAATTTCTTTATTCTAAATATTTCATATCAATGATATCATACACTATTTGTCAAACACACACAATTTGACTCCATTTGCCTTTATTTATTAGAATGAAAATGATGTTTTCTAATGGCATAAAGTATAATGAGACAACTTTGAAAACTATAGTTGAATTCAATCTTTTTAAACCAAATTTCAGTTAATAGGTTTGTAATTATTAAAATATATACAATGGTACAATAACTGAAAGAATATCAAATTCCCAACCTGGGCAGTTATATTACAATCTGTAATAGAGAGCAGGAATCCTACAGTGCATGGGCAGTGCCTAGGGGAGGAGAACAGACCAATATGCCAGGCCCTTGATATTGATATTTGTACTTATGAACCTTGTTCTTGTGAAATTGAAACTTAGCCTAGATTAATATATTGCCTAAGAGTTACCTCCTGAAAATCTCCTTATTGTTCAAGTAGGACCACTCTCTAAGCCAAACTCAGCATATAAACACACTGCAGTCCTCCCAGCATATAGGGTGGTATATCAAAAATAGGGTGGTATATGGAAAATACAGCTAATGCAAACTATAGATGATAGTTAATACTACAATTTTAATTACTGTGCATCATTGGCAACAAATGTAACTACTCTTTAAAAAATTACAATTACAAAAAAGTGCTATCATCAATTATAAAAAATGTTCCAAACCAATGCAAGTTGTTGGTAGTGGGATGGTGTATGGGAAACCTGTATTTTATGCATGATGGATCTATAAATATAACACCTCTAACAAAAAAAGAGAGACAAATGATATTAAGAAAATGTGTGCATAAGGAAGAAACTCAAAGTATAAAAAGATATATATAAATTATGGGGATGAAAATCACAATAGTAGAGATTATCCATGAACATGGAATATTCTTTAGCAAAGTACTGTAGTTTTCTGTGTACAAGTCCTTTATATCCTCAGTTAAGTTTATTCCTAGATATATGATTCATTAATTTGCTATTTTGAATGAAATTTTTTTTCTTGATTTTCTCCTCAGATTGCTCAGTATTGCCTCAAGTATTTTGGGGCTCCCTGATTAGGTGCATAGATATTTATGATTAGTCTTTCCTCCTGGTAGATTACTCCTTTTATTTATAGTATCTCTCTTTGTCTCATACAACAGTTTTGCATTTAAAGTCTTTTTGTCTATTTATATACCTAAACCTGCCATTTTTCGGTTACTGTTTGCATTAAAATAGTTTTCCAACAATTCACTTGCAACCTGTTTGTGTCCCTGGGTCAAATTTGAG
>JAQZBX010028879.1:0-27595 GCA_029593785.1 Cabassous unicinctus
CCAGGAAGCGAACCCGGGGCCTCTCATATGGTAAACGGGTGCTCTATCCATTGCGCCACACCCATTTCCTGCCGTGAGGTTGCTGCATCAGCCCACCGCACTGCTCAGGCCGGCGTGCCCTCACAAAGAGGCCTCGGGACGCGAACCCGGGCCTCCCATATGGTAAACAGGGGCTCTATCGACTGAGCCACACCCGCTTCCCTATCATGGAATATTAATCATCAATAGAGAAATAAATTTCTGACAGACAGAATAAAACTGGATGAATCTCCAAAATATTATGCTAAGTGAAAACAAGCCAATTCCAAAGTGTTACATACTGTAAAACAGCATTTATAAAATATTCTTGAAATAACAAAATTATAGTAGTGAGGACTGGGACAGGAGCGAGATGGTGTGGTTATAAAAGAGCAACATGAAGGATCCTTGTGCTGATGTACAAGCTCTGTGCCTTGACTCTATTCTGGTTATGGTGTTACACTGCAGTTTTACAATATTATACCATTGAAAAAATTAGTTAAAGGTACACTGGGTCTCTCCATATTACTTTTGACAATTTCATGTGGATCTACAAATTATCTCAAGTAAAGAAGTTTAATTTAAACAAAAACTACACATAAAAGCCTGTATTTGTGGAACAAAAAATAAACATTTATGAAAGGAAGTAGGATACTATAAATGCACCATTTCATTTGGCTTATTCATTTAACAGTATATCCTATTAAACACTCCATATCAATTTTTGATATATTCTAAATTTTTTCAGCTATATAATCCTTCTATGTGAGTATGTACCACAGTTTATTATACCACTCCCCTATATATGGGCTAATAGGTGGTTTCCAATTTTGGCAATTATAAAGATTGTATAAATGTGTGATAACATCACATATATGAATTTTCATACTGTTTGTGGCAAAACTTCATGGTAAATTCTTAATATTGTAATTGCTGAATCAAGAGCAAATCATATGTAGTTTTTTCCAAGCCATTCCTACCAGCAAAGTAAGAGAGTTTCTTTTCCCTACAGCATCACTAAAGGTGAGTTGTCATACATTTTAAATTATGTCACTAGGATAGATGAGAAATGGTAAGTGAGTACAGCGGTATCTCGGTACTCATCATTAATTATTCTGGGAGGTGTAAGAAGTACAAAAATTATGAGTATCAAACAAATTTTTTCCCAAAAGGAATAATGTAAATAAATTTAATGCATTCCCAAACCAAAGATAATGCACATTTTTAGGCAATGTGTAAAAAGATTGGGTTGTATATCATTACTTTACATGAGAAATAAAGCTAAAAATTAATACTTAGATTAAATAAGATAAAAACATCACTTTATCTCTACTGAGTAGAGTCCGTGGCCTAATGGCTGGTGGGAGGAGAGTGGTGAGAGGGAGAGGTTACATGGAGTGTTGCTTGGAAGGAGAGTCCCCCTTCAATAGAACACCAGGCATTTGCACTTCAGGTGTTCTTTCTCTTTTCTGTCTTTTTTCAACTTGCACCACAGCCTCTGACACTCTTTGTCACCTTTGCTAAAAACTTATCCTATGAGAACTGCTTCTGTCTTTTCAGAATTCCTCAAAAGTGTGAAATTGTTCTGTCATTCAATAAATTCACATTTCTGCTTGTCAGAGCTTTGTCCATGTATTAGTCAGCCAAAGGGGTGCTGATGCAAAATACCAGAAATCTGTTGGCTTTTATAAAGTGTATTTATTTGGGATAGAAGCCCACAGTTACCAGGCCATAAAACACAAGTTACTTCTCTCATCAAAGTCTGTTGCGACGTGTTGGAGCAAAATGGCTAACAACGTCTGCAAGAGTTCAGGCTTCTTGGGTTCCTCTCTTCCTGGGGTTCATTTCTTTCCAGGCTCAGCTCCTCTGCTCGCTCCACAACGCCAGCTGTAGACTATCAGGCAAATGGCTCATCTCTCTTCCTGGGGCCTCTGCTGTGTCCAATTGAGCCTTCTCTCCTTCCTCGTATATCTGCTTCTCTATGTGTTTAATTCCCAGGCTCCAGGATCAAAACTCTAAACTCCCTTCTCTATGGTGCCATTTCTCTGTGAGTCCCCACCCACCAAGGGGGGAGGGACTCAATGTCCTACTGCTGTGGCCCAATCAAAGCCTCAATCATTATTTAATCAAATAAAAGTGAAACCTCTGAATCCAATATAATCTAATATGCCCAAAAGAACAAACCAGTTTGCAAACATATCCAATATCTATTTTTGGAATTCATAACCAGTATAAACTGCTACAGTCTGGATGGTACTTCACAAAGTTTTGAACTTCTGCCCATTTTGTACACATTTCTTTTATCAGGAAACTGGAGACATTCTTCCTTATCTCCTTACCTGAAGAAATCTCTTCAACCACCTCTTGTTGCTGCTACTTCTGTAGTTCCTGCAGCTCCGCAGTGCTGAGCTCTTCACGATGTTCCTCCACCAACTCCTCAACATCAGCAGGATCAACCTCCAGACCTATGGATTGGCCCAAAGATACAATATCCTGCACAACTGCACCCTCTGTACCTGCAGGCTTGAGGTCAGCCTCAAACCCTTCAAAGTCTCTCTCATTCACATGGCCACAAATTATTTCTTGCTGAATTCATTGTCCTATAAATGACTTCATTCCAGGCCTTATCAATAAGGTTACGGAAGTTCAGGATATTGAAATGCTTCCTACAGAATTATGTGAAGATGAACTGGGTTTCAGAGGAGATCTCAAAGCACCTCTGGAAAAGTGCCTTGGTGTAAAATTTTTTGAAGTTTGAAATGACCTCCTGGCCCATCGGTTGGATGAGAAGAGAAGTGTTGTGGGACATGAACCTTACAGTGATGAAGCTGAACTCCTCCAGTAAGTCATCCTCCAAACCTGGAAGGTGGGAAGGTACTTTGTTCAAAAGTAGGAGAACTTTCAGAGGCAAGAATTTCTCCAGCAAATATTTTTTTCACTGAGGGACCAAACACTTCATTTATCCACTTGGTGAAAAATTGCCTCATGACCCAAGATTTGCTGTTTGCCCTCCACATCACATGGAGTTTGGTTTTTATGACATTATGCTTCTTGAAAGCTCACAGGTTTTCACTATGATGTATTAGTAGAGGCTTGAGTTTTAAGTCCCCACTAGCATTTCCACACAATATAGTGAGCTTGTCTTTCATTAGTTTGTGGCCTGGTAATGCCTTCTCCTCTTTTTTTCCAAAAAAACTCCAGTCTCATCACAGTTAAAAACTTTGTGGGGAATAAAACCCTCAGCCTCTATAGACTTGAAATTCACTGAAAAATTCATCAGCAGCCTTTTTATTAGCACTTTTTGCCTCTCCAGGCCTCATGACACTATGGATGCTGGTCCTCTTTTTAAAATTATCAAAGCAGCTGTGGCTGGCCTTAAAAACTTCAACACTCTTATCACTCAGTCCTGGTTTGGTTTTCAAAAAATTGGCATGCAACACTTCTGCTTTTTCACATATGATGGCTTCCGATACACTGTTGCCAGCTAGCTGCTTCTTGTTTATCCAAATTAATACCAGCTTTTCAACTCCCTTGAATGTTTGGGAACACTGCTTTGTTACTGCTTTAACTCCTTTCACAACATCAGCATTTTTTAATCTCTTCTTTATTCTTAATGATGGTGGAGACCATTGTTCTAGGCATGCTGTATTTCCGAGCAAGATCAGTAATGTGAATACAGCTCTCATATTTACCTATTATTTCTTTTTTTTGCTCAATAGTGGTGTGAAGTAATTTTCTTTTCACCTCAGTGCTATCACTGCTTGTTTTCTTAGGACCTATGATGAGAAAAAAACCCACAAAAGTACATAAAATGACCACAGAAGATAAGACCACAGTGAGATGTGCACAGGGCAAGAGCTACCATGTGACTAATATGTGAGCCTTTGTTTCAGCTGGAAAAGGTAGCAGGTCACGAGGCAACCAATACTGACAAGTTCTAGCTTGTTCATTGAGTACCAAACAAACAATGAGTATTGGGACAAAACTTTTAAATCATGATGTGTCGAGTACCAAATTCAACAAATTTCAAAGCAGTCAAGTACCAAGGTATGACTGTGTAACTTTGCTTTGCATTTATCTAATTGTGTGTGGGGTTGAATATATTTTCATAAACTGAATGGTTATTTTGTATATATGTAAATACATATATGTGTATATATATATTTATATATTTTATGTTTTTTTCAATTCTGAACTGTTTGTACATATCTTGTTTCTATCATGTTTCTATTGATTCATTTTTAAATTGTATTTATACATCAGTACTGCTAAACTTTCATCTCTGATATGTTTTGTGAATATTTCCCCATAGTATGAAAGCATGCTTTTACTTTTTTTATGAGGTCATGTGTCTCTTTGTGAATACTGTGAAAATATATTGTTTTTATTTTTACATTGTCAAATGTGTCAATTTTCATTTTCCTTCTTTGGATTTTGAGTAGTTATTATATAGCCTTTCCTTACATCCAAGTAAAAGAGGAATTCACCCACATTTCCTTTTAGTATTGTAAAGTTTCATTTTTTACTTGTAGATCATTGACATATTTGCAGATGGATTTTTATGTGTGGTATAAGTTATGAATCTTAAGTCAAATAGTTTCAATAATAAAAGACAAATAATTTATCTGTGAACAGATAGGGAATGCCAGCATAGAAAGAGACAGTGCAAAAACAGAACAGAAGCAGATTCTAGAAGAAAAAGTAAATAACAATGGAAATCCATTAAGGCACATAGAGGTAAGCAGAAGAAATAATAAATTATCTTCAGGATGGATAAATATAAAATTTCAAACTAATGAAGAGAAAGGAAAAAAATTAGGATGGCTTCAAGGAACTCTGGGTTAGTATAAACATTCTACTGTGTAACTGGGAGGTGGGAAAAAAAAGACAGAATATAGGGGTTGAAAAATATTTAAGAAATAATTGCTGGAAACTTTCCCAAATTTCAAATCATTCTGTCATCCAAGAAACTCAGCTAAATTATTTACACACACACACAGGACAGCTAAACACATCATAGAGTAACTACTGAAAATCAATAAAAAAAATTATTCTGAAAGTTGTCTGAAAAAGGTACATATTACCTACTGAGGAATAGGATAATAATTATCACTGAGTTTTCATCAAAAACAATTGAGCACAGATAACAGTGGGAAAAGTTTTATAAGTGATTTTTTAAAATGGCAACTCATAATTCTATTATATTTGAGAAAAATTCATTCACTAATGAGATTGAAATAAAGAAATTTTCATAGAAATGAGATAGTCACATAACAGGAGTTGATCAAATGAAATTACACTGTTTTAAATTTAGCTTCACAAGTAGGAAGCATAGAGTATATAGGGTAAATTAGCAACAGGAAGTAAAATATGTAAATGTTATGGTGTAAAGTATGAAGGTACATAATATTAATGCTAAATAGACTCTGATAAGTTAAAAATGCATATGACAGCCTTAGAGAAACTACTATGAAAATAATAGAGAGAGTATGGCTGATCAGCCACTTGAAGAATTAATATGGAACATTAAAAAAATCAATCAACCCCCAAAGTTGGTTGTCCGGTTTTCTCTTCCTGCATAACACTTTACCACCAATTTAGCAGATTAATATTATAAACATTCATCATATCCCTTTTAATGTGGTTCAGGAGTTGGGCAGAGTTACATGAGTCTTCTTCTCAGGGTACAAGCCAACCCCAAGTTGATGGCCAGGCTCTGTTCTCATCTGGAGACTCTATTGAGGAGGAACCCACACCCAATCACTCAGGTTTTGGCAGAATAAATTTCATTGTGGATATAAGACCAAGGGAACTGGCTTTTGATTAGCTTTCAGCTGAATACTGGACACTAGTCTAGAGGGTATTCACTGTCCTTGAGATCACCCACTGTTCCTTGCCACATGGAATTCTCCAGTATGACCATCTACTGCATCTTACCTGCAAGGAGATTCTCCAGCTCCCTTCTGCTAAGATTGAATTTTATATAAATAACATACTCTCATCCCATCTTCACTGAAACATATGACAACCTAATCACAAACTGGCATCTCCTCACTATCACCATATTCAAGTGGTAGAAAATAATCAAGACCATGTCTGGAATTAAAGTGAGGAAATATCAGAAAGGCATGGATGCCAGGAGGTGAGGGAACATTTGAGATCACCTTGGGACCTACCTGTCACAGCAATAAAAAGCAACAGAAAACAGAAAAACAAAAAGACAAATAGAAAGCAAATATAAAGAGACTGGGTTTAAACCCAATTATATAAAAAATTACATTAAATTTAGATGGACTGAGAATCACAATAAAAATAATGGATACACAAAACAGCTTGTATGCCTCTCAGACACAGTACTAAGTGAAGGATACTGGACATGTGAAAAAAGTAAATAATGTATTATTCCATTTATTTTTAAATCTTGAACAGACATTACTAGTCTACATTAAAGGAAAACAACTCTGTGATTTGTTTTAGTAGTAATAATAGGGGAACCTGATTTCAAAATGCCAGAGTGAACTTTTCTGGAAAGATGGAAATGTATCTTTATTGAGTTAGGGGGTTAGAGGATATATGCATTTGTCATATTGATGAGCCTTTATACTTCAAATACATGATTTTTATTGTGTGAAATTATAACTCAGTGTTGACTTAAAATCATAATAATTATCCAATGTTTATTCATATCACAAAGTATTTTTGAATATTCCCTTAGCACCAAGTTCTTTTCTATACAAAATGGATACAATACAATAGGCAATAAACCACTTGTTCTAATGGGATTTACTTTCCATTGATGGAAATGAAGTAATAAACAAACAAATAAGAAATAAAAATATCTCAAATTGTTATTTGTTTTTAGAAATAAAATATAGTCCTATGATGGAAAGACTAGATTCTGTATTTGGTGGATAAAGAAACAGTCTTCTTTTGTCTGAGAGACAAGCAAAGATGTGTGTGCATATACACACATATATATACACGCAATATATTTTAATATATATATACGTGTGTGTGTATATATATATGTATATATACATATTCAGGCTTAAGATAAAAGCTCTCTATTCATCCATGCATAATGGTAGTAATTTGTATTTTGCACCATTGTTTCAAGAATTACATGATTTATATAAAACACTTTACAATGTCTGGAATTTAGTGTGTATTGAAAAAAATATTCTTATTTTAATTTCACAATTGCCCTTCCTAACTGACAAGGCAGAAAAGCAGAAAGTATTTCAGCATACAGCATTTGAGCATTTTAGGTGGAATTTCCTCAAGATCAAAGTTGTAAACATATTGAAGTAGATATATTACATATTAAAGACCCAATTTATAAAACAAAACAAAACAAAAAGCAATATTAAACTAATTGGGCAATGAAAACTCAAAGGTCCATAATCATGTATCTTAGAAATAGAAATACGGTGGGGAACGTGGGAATCCCTGTAATTTCTGAGTAATATTTAGGTAATCTAAGCACCTTTAAAATATATATATATAGATATATATAGATATATATATAACAAATAACATTTATGTAAACAAATGCACATATATACATATGTATTTATATATCATTTTACAAATATTGGTATGTATTGTGAAAAATAAAAAATTAAAAAAAAATAAATTTAAAAAATTAAAAAAAAAAAAAGAATTGTGAGGTGATTATAGAAAGAAAAGATGATGGAACTTTAATTCTGCCTTGGAGTGGGAAGAAATGGGGCAAGTCTTAGTACAGATATGCTAGACCCTGATTGAGAGCTACAAAATAATCTTCTAGGGCAAATAACTTGTAGATGACAGGCACTAAAAATAAAGAAACCATTACAGAATAGTTTAATATTAAATTCATGGTTTCAATTGAGCAATATATTTTTAGCAAATTAATTCTGATTGGCACATAACAGAATCAAACCTACTCAAAATAAGAGCCATCATTTTTAATCTATTCATTTCTCAAAATGTTATATAGGTTTTTTTTTCTTCAATTTCTATACTCATAAAATTTCTAAATTTAGATAATGTTCTAGGATAATTAAGTCTACTTTCTCAAAATGGAAAAAAGAATGCATAATAGAATAATCAAAAGAAAAATAGAGCCATCTATTTAAATAACTATTTTTTCCTGAAATCATGTTATAAACCCAAGTATAATTTACAATACATTTCATACTACTTATTCTGGAAAAACCTGTACAATTGTCCAATCAATATTCAATTAAGTGTATTTTCTTCTTTGTCTGTATTTTATTCTGCTGCTTAAGACAGTATTTTCCAAATGTATTTCCTTATTTTTTCAAACTAAGAAACAGTGAAAAATAAAAAAGAAGAAATGGGAAACAATATTATCGTCTTATAGATGCACACATTTGAAACCAAAAATTCATGAAATAGTATGAATCTATCTGAAAATCTTTACTGTTATATTTTATTACGTGAAATTCTGGTAATAACATGAAATTGATTTCAGATTCACGTGATGGATTATGGCTTTGCATTACATTAGAAAGCCTTTCCTTAAAAGCAGGAGAGGGTTCCAGAAAGAAGACATTAGAATAGTCAGTCAGGTCTCAACTCTTTCACAAAAACAATGAAGAAAGGGCAAAAATATGTCAGAGGGACCTGCTTTGGGGGTTAGCAGACAGTGCTGCACAATATCCAGAATATTGAGGAAAAGAGAGATAAAGAACCCTAACCAACAACCGTGATTGGCAGCTGGGAATGGCATCCATTCCCACCTTCAAGGCACACAGTCTGGATAAAACCCATGGTTCACTGCAGCCAACTGAGAGGGGAACAGGGGTTTTCCTCCCTCAGAAAAGGGAGGGTGTGGTAGAGGATGAAGAGTGTTTTCTCTTTGGTAAATTTGGCCAGCTGAGCCTGTTTTGAATGTTGGCTCTGAATATTGACCAGAATCATGTGCAAGCAGAGGTTGAGTGTGACACCTCCATGGAAAGACCCACTGACAGGCACTATATGCTAGCCAGTGAGAAAACTGCAAGGAAAAATAATACATTTAAATCTATCTTGTCCCAAACCCCTGGAAGAACACCCATGCACATTACTGAGACCATGACCCAATTTTTGATAACTTAAGTGGGACAATTTTAAAGACTCAGAATAAGTTGAACCAAAAGCGAATGAAAAACTGTGGGAAAAAAAACATTAGGCAAGAGAGAGAAAATTATTGTCTTACTAAATTTGCCAAATTTTCAGATGCCTGGAGATCAGCAAAAAATTACAAGCTATACTAAGAAACAGGAAGAGATGGCCCAGCCAAAGTAATCAATCAAAAATAATGATGAGATGCAAGATTTAAGACAGCCAATCAATGATATTCAGAAAAATTTCCTAAATCAATTGCAAGAGTTGAACGAAAGTGTGACTAAAGAGATAAAGGATATTAAAAAGACACAGCACAATAATAAAAAACAATTAGAAACCCTACAAAAAAGTAACGGAGCTTATGGGGCTTAAAGACAAAATGGATGAGATTAAAAATAGTATAGAAGCATACAAAAGCAGATTTGAATGATGGAAGGCAGAATTAGTGATATTAAGGACAAAACATCTGAACTGGAAAAGATAGGAGAACAGAAAAGAAAAGAACAGAAAAAATGGAACAGAGTCTCAGGGAATTGAGTGACAATGTGAACATTCAAATTATGAGTGTCCCAGAAAGGGAAGAGAACAGAAATGGGACAGAAAGAATATTTAAGGAAGTAATGACTGAAAACTCCCCAACTCTTATGAAAGCCATGAATATCAATAACCAAGTGGGACAACACACACCAAACAGAATAAATCCAAATAGGCCTACATTGAGGAACCTACTATTCAGAATGGCAAACATCAGAAATAGAGGATTCAGAAAGTAGCAAGAGAAAAGCAAAGCATAGCAAACATAGGAACCTCAATAAGATAAAGTGCCAACCTCTCATGAGAAACCATGGAGACAGAAAGATAGAGGTATGATGCATTTAAGGTGCTGAAAGAGAAAAACTGCCGGCCAAGAATTCTGTATCTGGCAAAATAGTCCTTAAAAATGAGGGTCAGTTTAAAGTCTTCACAGACAAACAAAAACTGGGAGAGTGTATTCCCAAAAGACCAGCTTTATAAGAGATAATAAAAGGAGGGCTATAGGGTGAAAGGAAAGAACAAGGGTGAAAGACTTGGAGAAGAGTACAGAAATGAAAATTATTAAGAATGGTAAAGTAAAGGGTAAGAAGAAAGACAGTAGTAAGATACAATAACAGAAAGTCAAAAGGTAAAATGGATGAAGTAAGTAATGCTTTTACAGTAATAAAATTGAATGTTAATGGATTCAATTCCCCAGTCAGAAAGCACAGACTAACAGAACGAATGAAAAAAATATAAGCCATATGTATGCTATCTACAATAGACTCAACTAAGAAGTCAGGAAACAACCAGGTTGAAATGTTGGAAACAGATATTCCACACAAATTATCATCAAAAAGATCTGGAGAAGAGAAATTAATAGCAGACAAAATAGATTTTAAAGGAAAAACTCTTAGAAGACATGAAGAAGGTCATTATATATTAATAAAAGGGTCAATTGTCCAAGAAGAAATAAGTATAATAAATATTTATGCACCTAACCTGAGTGCCCCAACATATATGAGATACACACTGGCAAAATTGAAGGGAGAAATAAATGTCTCAACAATAATAGCTGGAGAATTCAATACACCACTCTCAACATTGGATATAACATCTGGACAGAGAATAAATAAAGAAACATAGAGCTTGAATAATATGATAAATGAACTAGACCTAACAGACATTTATAGAGAATTATACCCCAAAACAGCAGGATATACATTCTTTTCAAGCACTAATGGATCCTTCTCCAAAGTAGACCATGTGATGGTTAGGCTGTGTTAACTTGGCCAGGTAATTGTGCCAAGTTGTTTGGTCAAGCAAACACTGGGGTGATTGTAATACAAGGACATTTATGGACTTTATTTACCAGTCAGTTTACTGCATAGATATCTGATTATATCTACATCAACCAGGAAGATTGCCATCAGCAATGAGCGATGCTTTATCCAATCAGTTGAATGCCTTCAAAGGGAAGTGAATTTAGCATTCAGAGAGAATTTCCAAGCTCATCTTTGGACAGCCAACATCTCCTGGAAACTCATCAAGGACATTCATTGGACTTTCATCAAAGCCCCTGGTTTGCAACCTGCCTGTGGAACCTAGACTTGTGCATCCCATGGTCATGTGACAGACTCATAAAATCTCATGCTATTTACAGATATCTCCTGATGATTCTGTTTCCCTGGAGAACACTAATATAGACCATATGTTGTGTCACAACACTGGTCTCAGTAAATTTAAAAAGCTGGAAATTAAACAAAAGACTTTCTCTGATCATAGTGGAATGAAACTGGAAATCAATAATGGATGGAAAAGTGAAAATTCAAATAATTGGAGTTTCAGTACACTCTTAAATAATCAGTGGGGCAAAGAAGAAATTGTGAGAGAATTCAGTAAATACCTTAAGACAAATGAAAATGAGAGCACAACATATAAAAATCTTTGGGACACAGCAAAGCAGTGCTGAGAGTGAAATATATAGCCTTACATTAAAAAAAGAAGAAAGATCTAAAATTGAAGACCTAACTATAAACCTGGAGGAACTAGAAAAAGAATAAACTATTTCAAAACCAAGCTGGAGGAAAGAAATAATAAAGATCACAGCAGAAATAAGTGAAAGTGAGAGCAACAACAAAAAATAGTGAGAGTCAACAAAACCAAAAAGTTAGTTCTTTGAGAAGATCAACAAAATCGACAAACCCTTAGCTACACTGGCAAAGATGTGGAGAAACAGGAACACTCGTTCACTGTTAAAGGGAATGTAAAATGGTTCAGACTCTGTGGAAGACAGTTTGGCAGTACCTCAAGAAACTGAATATAGAACTGCCACATGATCCAGCAATACTGTTACTAGGAACATATTCAGAAGAATGGAAAACAATGACACAAACAGACATTTGCATGTTGATCTTCATAGCAGCATTATTCACAATTGCTAAAATATGGGACTAGCCCAAATGTCTATCAACTGATGAATGGATGAACAAAATGTGGTATATACATACAATGGAAGATTATTGATCGGTAAGAAGAAATGAAACTGGGATGCATATGACAACATGGAAGAACCTAGAGGATATTACTTTGAGTGAAATAAGCCAGACACAAAATATTGTATGGTGCCACTAATATGAACTAAATATGATGAGTATACTCACAGTGGTAATCTCTAGAGTACAGGTTACTAGGCAATAGAATGTGAGTTGAGAATGGGATCTGATGTTTAATGTATGTAGCATTATTTTTAAGGTTAATTGTAAAAGTATGGAAATGAATAGAGTTGATAGTAACACATTAAGTGAGTATAATTAACACTGATAATTTATAAATGTGACCATGACTGAAAACGGTAGTCTGTGGAGGTAAATGTCAATTGAAAGGAAACTTGAGAATAGTTTAGAGAATGAATAACATAGCGATTTTTGTGGTGGATGAAGACTGTGGCTAATAGTATAAATATGAGTGCTCTTTTAAAATTGCTAAGAATATGGTGACACATGGGAAAGTTACAACTAATGTAACCTATGGATGATAGTTAACAGTAATATTGTAATATTATTTCAACTCTTAGGGACAACAATGGGGGTATAAGGGGATATGGTATTTTTCTTTTTGGAATAATCAAAATATTCTAAAATTGACTGTGGTGATAACAACACAAACCTGTGCTGAAAATGAGAGCCACTGTATTTACACTTTGAATGAATTGTACAAAGAGTGAGACTGGATAACACAGATAATCCATTGGTAGACGATGGACTGTGGTTAACAGGAAAAATATGAGAACTCCTGTCATGAATGATAACAAATATTTAATACTAATATAGGGTGTTAATTATCTGGGTTGTTGGGAGATAAATACACCAAATGTAACATATGGGCTATAGTTAGTAATAATATTTTGATGATATTCTTTCATAGTTTGCAAAAAATATTTCACCAACAATGCAAGGGAGATGTATGGGAGCTTTAGGTAATGATATACATATTTGTTTTGTAAATTCACAAATATTACCATACACTTATTATTTATGTATGTTCATGTATAAATTATATGAGTGAATAAAATTTTTTTTAAAAAGGATTCTTTTTCTATTTTAATTTCACTAATAATAAATTGATAGTAGGACAAAGATATAAAAAAATTAGTCTAAATATATTGTAACTGACTGCAAGTAATAGTTTAAGTATAGTTTAGAATCATAAACTTTGCTTTGTGTGATGCATTTATTATTTAAATGAAATGCTATTTTACAGTCCAAAACCAGCTGACTGTAGAGATGAGGGTTTATTTCTGGAATCTCAATTCTATTCCACTGATTGAAATGTCTATCTTTATGCAAGTAACATTCTGTTTTGACAACTGTAGCTTTGTAATATGTTTCAGGGTCAGGCAGTGAAATTCCTCCCATGTTGTTCTTGTTTTTAAGAATGATTTTGGCTATTCAGGTGCACTTTATTCTCTTCCAAATGAATTTGGTAATTCCTTTTCTATTTCTGTAAAGTAGGCTGTTGGAATTTTGATTGGCATTGCATTGAATCTATAAATCAATTTGGGTAGTATTGATATCTTCACAATATTTAGTCTTCCAATTAATGAACACAGAATGTCTTTCCACTTGTTTAGGTCTTCATTGAATTATTTTAGCTTTTGTTTTTTTGTAGTTTTCTGCATATTGGCTCTGTAATTCTTTGGTTAAATTGATTCTTATGTATTTGAGTCTTTTTGTTGCTATTGTAAATTGAATATTTTCCCTGATTTCCTCCTCAGATTGTTCAGTACTAGTGTACAAAAACATTAGTGATTTTTGCATATTGATCTTGTATCCTGCCACTTTGCTGAACTCTTTTAATATATCATGTAGCTTTATTGTAGACATTTCAGAATTTTCTAAATATAAGATCATGTCATCATAAATAGTGAGAGTTTCACTTCCTTTTTTCCTATTTGGATGCCTTTAATTTTTTTTCTTGTCTAATTGCTCTAGATTGAACTTCTAGTACAATTTTGAATAACAATGGTGACGGTGGACATCCTTATCTTGTTCCCAGTCTTAGATGGAAAGCTTTCAACTTTTCCCCATTGAGTGTGATGTTGGCTGTGGGTTTTTAATATATGCCTTTTATCATATTGAGGAATTTTCCTTCTATTCTTATCTTTTGAAATGTTTTTATCAAGAAGTGTTGCTGGATTTTGTTGAACGCCTTTTCTGCATTGATTGAGATGATCATGTGGGTTTTTCCCTTCAATTTGTTAATGTGGTGTATTACATTGATTGATTTTCTTATGTTGAACCAGCCTTGCATACTAGGAATAAATCCCACTTGGTCATGATGTATAAGTCATTTGATATGCTGTTAGATTCAATTTTTTTTTTTTTTAAGATTTATTTATTTTATTTTATTTATCCCCTCCTTGCTGCTTGTGCTGCTGTGTCCATTCGCTGCGTGTCTTCTCTGTGTCTGCTTATCTCCCCCTTGCTGTGAGGTCTTGCCGCATCAGCCCACGGCACCGCATGAGCCGGCCTGCCCTCACAAGGAGGCGCCGGGAAGCGAACCTGGGGCCTATCATATGGTAAACCGGTGCTCTATCCATTGCGCCACACCCGCTTCCTGCCGTGAGGTTGCTGCATCAGCCCACGGCACCGCTCAGGCTGGCGTGCCCTCACAAGGAGGCCTCAGGACGCGAACCCAGGCCTCCCATATGGTAAACTGGGGTTCTATCCACTGAGCCACACCCGCTTCCCTGTTAGATTCAATTTGCAAATATTTTGTTGATAATTTTTGCATCTATGTTGATTAGAAACATTGGTCTGTAATTTTCTTTCCTTGTAGTGTCTTTACCTGGCTTTGGTACTCGGGTGATTTTGGCTTCATAAAATGTTTTGGGTAATTTTCCCTCCTCTTCAATTTTTTGGAAGAGTTTAAAAGGATTGGTGTTAATTCTTTTTGAAATGCTTGGTAGAATTCTCCTGTGAAGCCATCTGACCCTGGACTTTTCTTTGTTGGGAAATTTCTGATGACAGATACAATCTCTTTAAATGTGATTGGTTTGTTAAGTTATTGTATTTCTTGTAGCATCATTGTAGGTTGTTTGTGCATTTCTAAGAATGTGTCCATTTCATCTAGGTTATCTAGTTTGTTGGCATACATTTTCTCATAATATCCTTTATGATCCTTTTTATTCCTGTGGGTTCAATCGTAATTTCCCCCTTTCATTTCTGATTGCATTTATTTTCATATTCTCTCTTTTTTTCTTTGTTAGTCTAGCTAGGGATTTGTCAATTTTATTGATCTCAAAGCATTAGCTTTAGTTTTGCTGATTTTCTTTATTGTATTTTTGTTCTCAATTTTATTTATTTCTGCTCTAATCTTTATTATTTTTTTCCTTCTTCTTGCTTTGGGATTGGTTTGCATTCTTTACCCATTTTCTTTAATTGTTCAGCTAAACCTTTGAATTTAGCTTTCTTCTTTTTTAATATGGATGTTTAGGGCTATAAATTTCCCTCTCAGGACTGCCTTCGCTGTGTTCCAAAGGTTTTCATAAGTTGTGTTCTCATTTACATTTGTCTCAATACATTTACTGATTTAACTTGCAATTTATTCTTTGACACACTGATTATTTAGGAGTGTGTTGTTTAGCCTCCACACATTTGCGGATTTACCTTTATCCTGTCTATTATTGATTTCCAGTTTCATTCCATTATGATCTGAGAAGGTGTCTGTATAATTTCAATCTTTTTATATTTATTGAGAGCTGCATTGTGCCCTAACATGTGGTCTATCCTGGAGAAAGATCCATGGACACTTGAGAAGAATATATAATCCTCTGAGTTTGGATGCAACGTTCTGTATATGTCTCTTAGGGCTAAGTCATTTATCATATTGTTCATGTTCTCTGTTTCCTTGCTAATCTTCTGTCTAGTTATTCTATCTAATGATGTGAGTGGTGTGTTGAAGTCTCCGATTACTGTAGAGATATCTATTTCTCCCTTCAGTTTTGCCAGAGTTTGCCCCATGTATTTTGGGGCACCCTGGTTAGAAGATTAAATAATTATGATTGTTATATCTTCCTGATCGATTGTCCCTTTTATTAATATATAATGACCTTCTGTATCTCTTATAACGTTTTTGCATTTAAAGTGTGTTTTTCCGATCTTAGTATAGCTATCTCTGATCATTTTTATTACTATTTCCATGGAGTATCTTTTTCCAGCCTTTCCCTTTCAGCCAGTTTGTATCCCTGAGTCTTAGGTAAGTCTCTTTTAAGGATCATATGGATGTCACATGTTTTTTATCCATTCTGTCAGCCTATATCTTTTGATTGGGGAGTTTAATCCATTCACATTCAATAATACTATTGTAAATGCATTATTTACTTACACCATTTTATTCTTTGGTTTTCATATGTCATACCATATTTTCATCTGTATTTTTACTCTTTTGGGTAAACTTTCTACTCTTCTTTCTTCTATTCTCTCCTCCAAGCCTCTCTCTCTTGTTGTTTTCTTTCAGGCTCTAAGGCTTCCTTTAATATTTCCTGAAAAAGTGGTTTCTTTTTTATGAACTTTCCTAGTTTCTGTTTGTGAATATTTTATACTCACCTTCATATTTGAAGGACAATTTTGCTGGATAAAGATTTCTTAGCTGGCAGTTTTTCTCTTTCAGTATCATACCACTATCTTCTCACCTCCATGGTTTCTGATGAGAAATCCATGCTAAGTCTTTCTGAGTGTCCCTTATCTGTGATGTTTTGCTTCTGCCTTGTTGCTCTCAGGATTTTCTCTTTACCTTTGACAATTGACATTCTGAGAAGTGTGTGTCTTGGAGTAGGTCTCTTTGGATTTATTTTGTTTGTGGTTCAGTGCACTTCTTAGACATGTAAGTTCATTTCTTTCATGAGAGTTGGGAAATTTTCTGCTATTATTTCCTCAAATACTCTTTCTGCCCCTTTTCCCTTCTCTTCTCCTTCTGGAACTCCCATGACAGATATGTTGTTGCATTTCATGTTGTCATTCAACTCCATGAGCCCCTGCTCTTTTTTCCACTCTTTTCTCTCTGTATTCTTTTCTTTCTTGAATTTCAGCTGTTCTGGCTTTGGTATCACTTATTGTTTCTTCTTTCATTTCGAATCTGCTGTTTTAAACCTCTAATATGTTTTTGATCTCACATATTGTGTCATTTCATTTCATTTCATTCCCATGAGCTCTGTTATTTTCTATTCAGGATTTCAAATTCTTCTTTGTACTTCTTCAATGTCTTCTCTTTTTTTTTGCATTTATTTATTTATTTACTTACTTACTTACTTTTTACCCATTTTAACCGCCACCATCCCCATTTTCACTGTTTTTGTGTCTATTTATTGGACAATTCTCTGTGTCTGTTTCCTGCCCTTTCCTCTCATCCTTCTGTTGTTTCCACTGGGATTTGATCCTGGGAACCTCCGATATGGGAGAGAGTTGTTCTGCCACCTGCGCTACCTCAGTTACTGGCTTTTTGGCGCGTATCTCATCTTTTTTTTTTTTTTTTAAGACTATTATATTGTTCAAAGCCTCAATCTTGGTTGTTGTTTTTTTTTTTTTTTTTACCGGGAGATCCTGGGGATCGAACACAGGTCCCTACATATGGGAGATGGACGTCCAACCATTTGAGCCATATCCGTTCCCCTGGCGCATCTCATCTTGGCTCTCCCCTTTGTCTCTCTCCTGTTACATCATTGTCTTGCTGCTTGGTTCGGTGGGGCCTGATGGCTCACTCACTTACAGGGCCCAATGGCTCACCCGCTCATGGGGCCTGGGGTCCTCGGAGCTGTCACGGGGCCAGACAACTCACCTGCTTGCAGGGCCAGACAGTTCACCCACTAGTGGGGCCTGGGTCTCGCCCACTCATGGGGCCTAACAATGCACCTGCGCACCCTCTACATTTTTCTTTATTTTCCTGGGAGATGACAGGGATTGAACCCAGGTCCCTCCACATGGGAAATGGACACCCAGCCATTTGAGCCACATCCACCCCCTGCTATATATCCTAAGGCTGACCAAAGATACTTAGAGTTACAGTCATTTCCCATACAGGATGTTCGTAAAATAAATCAGGCTTGGTTTATCACCAGCATTCTAAAAACCAGAACTAGGGAGAAAAACTAGGTTTGGGGACACATGCATGGTTTCTAATATAGTGAATGTTTAGCCTACCCTGATTATCACACATTCAGGACAGCGAGAATATTCACATTCAATGTCTTCTTGATGTCATTTATCTCTTTAGCCATATTGTCTTTCAACTCATTAATTAGATTTTGGAAATTTGTGTGCATCTCATTAATTAGTTCTCTCAAATCTGCATCTCTTCCTTTTCTTGTGCATTATCTTCTATTTTCTTAGTACGGCTCATAATTTTTGCTGATGTCTAGGCATCTGATTGTGATGGTGAGTTTATTCTGATGCTTCCTCTCCAAGGCACTAGGAAGCAGGTCTGCAACCCATTACTGGGTCCAGAACTTATTTTTGAACAACTAACAGGGACTATCCTAATGATCCAGATTGAAACAAAGATCAAAGCACAGCAGCAACACACAGCCTCCCGCCACTAAATCCCTATGAAAGAGAAAGAAATTGAGCATCTGAGTAAACTTCCATCTTAATCAGATGCCTAGACATAAGCAATATTTTGTACAAACAATAAGACCAAATTATTTCTTTTTGAAAAGATAAATTTCATATCTCAAGAAATTTATTTCCTCAGTATCTTCTCATAAGTCACTTAAAATGATTAAATTTTAGATAGGCACTCTACAAGGTAAAGTTTTTATCTTGAAGTTATTAAGAGAATTATTTCCAATTTGTAAAATGTACATTTTCATGTAAACAACCTGTGTATTAATATAAATCATAAAAAAGCATAAGGACAAAGGAAAGGCATCTCCAGTATTATCTAGAGGAGTTCACAAGAAGAAAAGGTACTTTATGAGAAAGATATTACCAGGAGATAAAGAAATGAGGCCGGGTATTCCTAGCAGACCAGAACAGAAGCATGGTGGAGTGTATATATGTGATTATGATAGAAGCAACAATTAGAGTTCAGCTATTCAAATCATGTCTGTCAATAAGGCAAACAAATATGAGTGAAAATAAATGAAAATTTTTCCTGGACATTCCTTGCACATTCAAATAATTATGAAGCAATCTATTGCTATTTTTTCTCATTTACACAAATTACACCACTGACAACTATTGTATCAATGCATATATCTAAAACATATAAAACAGAATTTTATCATCAGGTCATCTGATTACTTTGATCATACATATAATACATATCATAGTAGCATACCTTGCTTCTTCATGGCAAAAGTAAAACAAAGTGTACTGCCCACCTGTACACCAGAGAAGGACACATACTCTTTCCAGCAGAGGTATGGAAGTCACAGTTCCACTCCTTTTGGGAAAGGTACATCTTCATTGCTGCACAGATGATGGAAGTTCTGTATGTGGGTTGGTATATGCAAATAGGGAAAGTTTTATTTATTTCTTTCCAATTTGGATGCCCTTTCTCTAAAGGTGTGTCAGTTTCATTGGTATTTTCCAAAAACAACTTATGGCTTCATTAATTCCCTATTTTGTTTTTCTATATATGTATATTCTATTTCATTTATCTCCACTCTAATCTTTGTTATTTTCTTACTTCTACATGCTTTTGGTTGAGTTTGCTATTCTCTTTCTAGTTCTTCCAGTTTTTACATGAGGTCCTTGATTTGAACTTTTTCTTCTTTTTTAATGTAAGCATTTAGAGTTATAAATTTGCCTCACAGCACTGCCTCGGCTGCATCCCATAACTTTTTTTACGTTGTATTTTTACTTTCATTTGCCTCAAGATATTTCATAATTTTCCTTTTGATTTCCTCTTTAATTCATTGATTATTTAAGAATATGTGTATTATTATTATTTATTAAGTATATTATTTAATTTTTACATTTTCATTAATTTTCCATTTTTCCTTCTGTTATTGAATTTTCCATTATGGTTGGAGAAGATACTTCACATGATTTCAATAGTTTTGCAATGATTGAGATATATGCATATTGCATATGGTCTATCCAGGAGAATGATCCATTTGCATTCAAGAAAAATGTGTATTCTGTTGCTGTTGGGAGAAGTGTTTTCTATATACTTGTTAATTAAAATTGGTTTAAAATATCAGTCAATTTTTGCATTTCTTTATTGACCTTTTGTCTAGATGTTCTATCCATGATTGAAAGTGATGAATCAAAGTTTCTGACTATTAATATAGAAACTTCTATTTTCCCTTCAAATCTGTGAGAATTTCCTTTACATATTTTGGGGTCTGCTGTGAGGTCCATATATATTCTTTTTGAATTGACCCCTTTATCAGTACATAATGACTGTCATTGTCCCCTCGTGTTTTTGACTTAAAGTCTATTTTATCTGATATTTGTATAGCTATCCCAACTCTCTTTTTGTTACTGCTTGCATGGTATATATTTTCCATCCTTTGCTTTCACTCTACTTGTATCTTTGTATTTAAGTTGACTCTGTCACATTCAGCATACGGTTGGGTCATGCACTTTTTTCCGTTGTATCAGTCTCTGAGTATTGACAGGAGAGTTTAATCCATTTATATTTAAAGTCATTACTGATAATGCAAGATTTCCTTATGCCATTTTGCTATTTAATTTTTGCTACTCATAACTTTTTTAAAACAAATCAATTTTATTGATACATATTAATAAAGCATGCGATTAACCCAAAGTGGATAATCAATGGTATTTGGTATAATCATACAGTTGTGTGTTCATCACTTCAATCATTGTTAGAGCATTTTCATTATTTCAATAATAATAATAAACAAAAAACAGACAAACAAACAAGAAAATTCCTCACCTCTCAATCTCTGTATGCTTCCTTCACTCTACATAGCTCATATTTCTGGCTATTTGATCCAAAGTTTGTAAATATAATCACAATGTGGTATATTCATCATCTTAAAAATTTTAGAACAATTTCATTACTCCAAAAGGAAAGATTCCACACCCCTTAACATTCCTTCCTCAGATCTACATAACCATTAATCTCCTTTCATCTTTATAAATTGATTTATATTTGCATTTCATATAAATTGAATTATACAATATACAGTTCTTTCTGTCTGATCTCCTTCACTTAGTATAATTTTTTGTCTGATATTAACATTTTGTAGTATTAAATTATATTTGTTCAGTTTCAAAGACAGTATTATATATGCAATTCTACCCATATTCATATTTCCCATAATATATTTATGTTTCATATAATATAACATAATATTTTTATCCCTTAATTCTTCCATTACTTCCCACTTTTACATTTCTTTGATTTTTTGTGTCATCCCATATTGAGTAACTTCTCGTTTCTATCTGGATATATTTTTCATATATTTTCCTTTTAGTATATGTACCTTATATCTACTTCTGTTCCAGATTGACATTCACTTAATTATACTGCTTTGAAGTAAGTCATGAAATCTCTTAGCACTATTTTCTTCTTTATGTTGTCTTGACATTTCTTGGCTAATGTATTTCTGTTTTCATTTTGAATCACATGCAATTTGCCAAGAATAGGCCTTATAGGATTTTTGTTGGATTTTTCTGTCTCTATAGATAAATTTAAGAAAAACTGATATCTTTGTAATATTGAGTATTCATATCACTGAGTATGATATAGCATTCAATTCCAGGTCCAGAAAGTTTGTGGTTTTCTTTGAACAGGTATGAAAATTTTGAAACAAAACTTTATGAACTATGTGGCCTTGTGATAAATTATTTTCTATTTTACTTCAATTGATAAAATGTTCTGGTATTCATTTTAAAGTATTTTTCAGAGTCATTTTAAAACATGTCTTCAGAAAGTATATCAATATCATTGGAAGTTATATTGTTATGTATATACTCTTTAGAGAAGCCATTTTACTCTTTGAGTTTTGAAAATGAACAAAGGGATAACAAATATCCTATCTGTGATAATTGTAAACTTTCCTATGTGTAACCATCTCCAGAGAGAAAACAAATGATAACTAGATTCTAAACAGTACACTTAAAATCATGTTAGAATTCTTTAAGTGCTAATCACTTTAAATATGAATAGCTATTCTCATGGCAAACTTTGGATTAATAATACATAAATTAAAGTTTTACTTCAGGACATTTTTATATTTACAGAAAATTTGTGAAGATATATAGAATGTTTCCATATTGCTCACATCCAATTTCCTCTATTATCAAGTCTTAAATAAGTGTGATACAATTGTTACAAGTAATAAAATATTATTGATACATTATCATTAAAGCCTATACTTTATTCAGATTCCTTAGTGTTTATCTAATATCACCACTCACTCCAGACTCCTAAAAATTTCTACTAAGGAAATATTATATGTATCCATCATGTCTTCAAAGGCTGCTCTTGGCTATGACATGTTTCTCAAAAAAAAATCATTTTTGATGACTTGACTGTTTTAAATATTACTAGTTTGCTATTTTGTAGAAAGATACTGAAATGGTCACCTACATTTAGAATCATCAATGCAATGTAGGTGTACCATATCATCACCTTTACCAACATGACCACAGTGTCAACAAATGAAAGTAATTTTCTTGATGAACCATGAGTCTAAACAAGAATTCTGCGGGAGGGGAGCAGTGTGAAAATAGAATTTATCAGCAGTATTGGAAGCACAGAAATAAAAGTTTAGATACAAGATGAGTAGTGGAAAGATAGTAAAAAACCCAGCAAGACAACAACTGAGGACAAGCTTTGTGCAGAGATTGCTGTTTATAATGATTATGTAGAGCAGGGATTTACAGATGGCAATATAGTGGTCATTGGACATGGCTGCCAGCAGGTAAATTCAGATGCTCCAGGGAGGAAAGAAAAAAAAAAACTTGACGAGCACAACTCTTTTAGGAAATGTTTTTGTCCCCAGGAGCCAGAATAACCAGAAATTTAGAGATGCATGTAGTTATAAAAGAGATTTCTGAGGGGAAAAAGTTCAAAAGGAAAAAAATACATTGAGGTCTTGAGGTGAGAATCCAGCAGAGTGAGTGTGATGATGATTAGATTGCCAGTGATGCTGAGCAAGTAAGTGAGAAGCAGGAAGATAAATAACACAACTCTCAACGTGAGTCATCAGTCAAACTTGTTAGGATAAACTATCACTCTTGTTTGGTTTCCCAAACAAAGATTACCATGTCAGACTTTTATTAAATCTGAATAGAAAAATAAAAATAAAATACAATAAAATTACACATGCTAGAGTTCCAGGAAGATGGCCTTGGATTAGGCAGGCATGGATAAACTCACAAAAACAAGGGAGAAAGAGCCAAAATCTGTTCAAAGGACCTGCTTTGGTGGTCAGCAGAACAGGACAGTAATATAAAATTCCCAGGAGGGTGAGGGACAGAGAAACAAAGAATCCATAACAACAGTTATGAGGTACCAAACCCCCGTGGTGACCAGGAAGGGCTCTCCTCCCTCACACACAATATATTAAACTGGGATATAATCTCTGACTCACTGCAGCTAACTGAGAGGGGAAAAGACATCTTCCTCTTTATCATCTGTTATAAGGGAAAGCTTTACTTCAGTGAATTTGGTCAGCAGACACTGCTTTGAATTTCAGCTATGGCTAGACCAAAACACAGGAAAACAGTGAGTGAAACTTTTCCATGGAAAGGTGTGCCAAAGAGTATCATCTGCTGGCCAGTATGGAAAACTGCATGGTCAAAAACTACTTTTGGTTCTCTCTGTACCCTAACTCATGGGAGAATATCTACACACCATTAGTGAGTCCCTGGCATGAATTTGATAACTTAAGCTGGGAAATTATAAAGACAGAATAAGTTGAACACATGTCAAAGAAGAGGCTTCGGAAAAAAAATAAGCAAGAGAGAGAAATTAGTTATCAGAGTAAATTCACCAACATATTCAGATGCCTAGACATCAGCCAAAAATTGCAAACAATCTTAGGAAACAGGAAGAGATGGCCTAGCCAAAGGAACAAACCAAATATCCTGAAGAAATACAGCATTTAAGATAATTAATCAGTGTTAATCACACAACTCTCCTAAATCAATGATTTAAGGAAAATATGACTAAAGAGATAAAGGATATTAAGAAGATACTGGGTGAGTATAAAGAACAATTTGAAAGACTGCAAAGAAAAGTAACAGATCCTATAGGAATGAAGGACATGAATGAGATTAAAAGTACATTAGTTTATTTTTTCTAGTGCTTTCCTATTTTCTATTTCATTTAGTTCTACTCTAATCTTTGTTATTTCCTTCTTTCTACTTCCTTTGGGGTTAGTTTGTTGTTCTTTTTCTAATTCCTCCAGGTGTGCAATGAGGTCGTCGAATTTAGCTCTTTCTTCTTTTTTGACATATGCATTTATGGCTATGAATTTCCCTCTCAGTACAGTTTTTGCTGCATCCCATAGGTTTTGATATGTTGTGTTGTCATTTTCATTCATTTTAAGTTAGTTACTGGTTTCTTTTGAGATTTTCTCTTTGACACAATGTTTGTCTAAGAGTGTATTGTTTAACTTCCATATCTTTGTGCCTAATCTGGTTCTCTGGCTCTTACTGATTTCCAGCTTCATTTCTATTGTGGTCAGAGAAATTATTTTGTATAATCTCAGTCTTTCTTAATATGTTGAGAATTTTTCTATGGCCTAGCATGGGGTCTATCTTGCCGTATGATCCATGTGCTCTTGAGAAGAATGTATATCCCACTGTATTTGGGTGTAGTGTTCTGTATATGTCTATTAGATCTGGATCCTCTAATATATTATTTAAAGCCTTTCTTTCTTTATTGATTCTCTGTTGAGATGTTCTGTCTAATGGTGATAATGGTGTATTAAAGTCCCCCACTATAATTGTAGAGTCATCTATTTCTCCGCTTAGCTTTTTGAATTTTTTCTGCATGTATTTTGATGTGCCCTGGTTAGGTGCATAAATGTTTATGATTGTCCTTTCTTCTTGAAAGATTACCCCATTTACTAATATATAGTGTCCATCTTTGCTTCTTACAATGGATTTGCATTTACAGTTTACTTTGTCCAATATTAGTATAGCTAATCCCACCCTTTTTTAGTTATTGTTTGCTTGTAAGATTGTTTTCCAGCCATTCGCTACAGCCTTTTTGAATCCCTGTGTCAAAGGTGTGTTTCTTGTAGACAACATATAGATGGGTCATATTTCCTTATCCATCCTGCCAATCTGTGTCTCTTGACTGGTGAGTTTTATCCATTAACATTCATTGAAATTGAAACTTAGCCTAGTGTTGTGGGGTGCCTAAGAGTTGCCTCCTGAGAGGCTCCTTGTTACTCAAATGTGGCCTCTCTCTAAGCCAAACTCAGCATATAAATGCATTACTTTCCCCCCAGCATGGGACATGATTCCCAGGGATGAGCCTCCTTGGCACTGTGGGATTACTACCAAGCACCAACTAGTGATGCAACTGGAAAAAGACCTTGAAAAAAGGTGGGGGGAAGGTAAAGAGAAATGAGTTTATATGGCTAAGAGACTGCAAAGTGAGTCAGAAGGTCACCCCAGAGGTAACGCTTATACACATCTCAGCAGGATCTCATAGACTGCCAAAGTGGATACTACCTTAAATAGTGGGGCTCCTGAGGGCTCTGGAGACACCCAGGTCCTATGGTCAAGGCAGACAGCACCAGAGTTTAGTGCCTTGCCGGTGGGCCATACTTTGGAGTTTGTGCTCCTGAGAGTGACAGAGTCGGATTCAGTTATGGCTTTCCTACGCATGACTCATCTGTCCCTTCTATTTGAACCTCTATTTGGTGCTGGAGTTGGTAGGTGCACATCCAAGAGACTTGAATCTTTGGGCTGTACATGTGCCAGCTGGGCCCTGAGCCTCAGTGGAGTTGCAAAACCAACTCTCCATTTCATTGGACTCTGGCAGGACAACTAACTAACTAGGAGACAAGGATTGACAATCACCATACCAAGGAAATGAGAGCACCTACAACTGCAAGAAAGAGAGTCACATCCATCGGCTGTATGGGATCAAAGCTTCCTCTCAATTAAAGGTGGAGCAGACATCACCATCCCAGAAACTTCAGGATTAGGGAATGAACTATGGACTAGAGTGGACTTATCAGTATTCTACTATAGACTTGTTATTCTAGCAATGGAAGAAATTACAGCATTGATATGGAGGCAGTGGCCACTGGAGGCTCTGGGCACAGGGGGAGGGAAGGACAGGTGTAATGCAGGGGCTTTTTCGGGACTTGGGAATCATTCTGAATGGCATTGCAATGACAGGTATATGCCATTTTATATTTTCCCATGCCTGCAGAATTGTGTGGGAAAGAGTGTAAACTATATGTGAACTATGGTCCATGCACAATGGCAATGCCCCAGAATGTGTTTATCAATTGCAATGAATGTGCCACAGTAAAGAAGGATGTTGCTTATGTGGGAGGGTGTGAGAGGTGTGGGGAGTGGTACATATGAGAATTCCTACATTTTTGTGTAACATTTATGTAATCTAAATATCTTTAAAAAAAAAGTTTTAATTAAAAAAATCAATAATGTTTCTATACACTACTGATGTGCAATCTGCTGAGGAAATCAGAAGAAAATTCCATTTATAATAGTGACTAAAACAATTAATATTTAAGAATAAGCTATAAAACATTGCTAAAATAAACCAAAACTGACTTAACTAATTAGAATGATATTCTGTGTTCATGGAGATGAATTTATATAAGTTAAGATGTCAATTATACCCAAACTGATTTAGAGATTCAATGCAATCCCAATAAAAATCCCAAGAGCTTTTTTGCAGAAATTGAAAAGCCACTAATCAAATTTATTTGCAAGGGTAAGGATCCTCGAATAGCCAAAAATGTCTTAAAAAAGAAAAATGAAGTTGGAGGACTCTCACTTCCAGACTTTAAATCGAATTACCTAGGAGCAGTGGTAAAAACAAAATTGTGATAGCATAAAGACAGATAGATTGACCAATGGAACCAATTCAAGAACTCAGAAGTAAACCCTCCCATCTACAGTCAAGTGCTTTTTGACAAGGTTGTTAAGCCCACCCAGCTGGGCCAGAACAGTCTATTCAACAAATGGTGCTTGGAGAACTGGATAGCCATATCCAAAAGAAAGAATTAGGACCCCTATCTCACACATTTTACAAAATTTAACTCAAAATGGGACAAGGAAAGGGAGGGGGCTGCCAGAGAAGGCTAGAGAACTGTCTCCGAAAGTTAAAATTAAAAGACTCTTAACCCCCAGACAGGAAGCTCTATCACATTGATCTGGTCTGTGTCACAACAAATACAGTCCAACCAGGCATTGAATTGAGAGCTGCCAACGAGCGCCATCTCCTGGCAGACCAAGGAAGTGCACATAAGAAAATT
>JAQZBX010028880.1:0-27592 GCA_029593785.1 Cabassous unicinctus
GCTGATTCCAGCCTCTCTCTCAGCCTCTCGGGGTTTCTCTGTCTTTCTGCAGCAATGGGCAATCCTGGAGTCCTCTCTCATGTGGCAGGGTAAAATGGTGATTCTCCCTCTCCTCTCTCCTCCATTTATATAAGACTCCAGTAAAGGATTAAGACCCACCCTGGCTCCACAATCTAATCAAAGGCCCTGAACTGAAGTGATCTAATCAAAGATGATCTAATCAAAAGATCCCTTAACTGAATCTAACCAAAAGGCCCCACATACAATAGGGCATGCACAGGAATGGGTTAACTTAGGAAAAAGATTTTCTGGGGTCCACAAAAGACTCAAACCAGGACAAGGTGTTTCTTAGCACCACCTTTCCTCATGTTCCAGGGTCAAGGGCACAGTTGGGACATGGCTGAGGGAGAGGGGATGATCATGGTAATGAGCCCAGCCACATCTTCCTTCCCAGCTCAAGGAAGCCCCTCACCCAAGATGCACCCCGTCCCCACCATGGCCCCCACAGCCCACAGCACCCTGGGAAGATGTGGGAAAGATGGCAGCTTTGGGGTCGACAGACCTGGGTCAGAAGCCTACTCTACCCCCGACCATCTGTGTGTCCTACTCTACCCCCGACCATCTGTGTGTCATTGAGTAAGGCTTTCAGCCTCTCTGACCCTCTGTCTCCTCATTGGCTGTGTGGAGACTGTAATACCTGTGTCAGAAGGTGGTTGTGAGTACTGGGCAGGATAAAGTCAATCAGCGTATAGTAGGCACCCTCCCAGGCCCCCTCCTGCTGACCTGTCATCATGGCCCACCCCATACTCCAACTCCCTCCTCTCCTACCCAGACTATCCTTCCTCTGGCCAGGCTCTGAACTGGTAAACCACCCCGACCTCCTGTCCAGGCACACCAGCTTGGCCCCTCCCCCACTCAAGCACTCCCTCCTTCAGGCCCCACCCTGTCCCCTGCCGACCGCCCTATTGCTCCCCTTTACTCATTCCACAAACACTTCCGGGAGGCTGCTCCGGGCCAGGCCCTGGCCTAGGTCCAGGGTTGCGGGGATCAAGCAGAGCAGACTCTGTCCTCGAGGAGCTCTGCCCAATGGGAGAGGCAGATGGACACGTGGACAAGCACAGCCCAGGCACAGAAGCCCAGGGGAGTCCGAGGAAGTGCCCAAGCATAAAAGTAGGGACTGGTGAGCTGTGGGAGTTTGTCGAGGCCAGGAAGAGCTGGGTCCATTTCTGAGGCTGAATAAATATGGTCAGGGTAAGGGAAGGGAAGGGAAGGAGGCTCCCCTCCACCTGCCTCTGCCCTCCCTGGACGGAGTGTCTGCCAAGCTCCATGGAGGGAAGGAGGGAAGCAAGGGTGAGAGGGAGACGAAAAGGAAGGAGAAAAGAAGAGAGGGAAGAAGCGAGGAGAGAAAGAGGGGGAGAGAGGGGGAGAGAAGAAGGGAGGGAGGGAAGGAGGGCATGCTTTCCTCTGACCACCTTTCCCCGCCTTGGACTCGTGCTTTGGGCCCAGTCCCTTCCCCACTGCTTGTCAGCCCCGCCCTGGGCTATCAGATATTCCAATAGCTGCTGCTGCTTCCAAAGGCCTCGCCAGATAACCTCTTTCCCTTGTAATTGAGTTTAAATATTGATCTGCCCAATCAAGGCAGGTTAATATTCAACACGGCTAAGCTCTGGAAGCCTCCCAGCCACCAACCCTCTTCTTGGGGAGAAGCTATGGGCTGTGGGACAAATGGGAGCCGCCAACGGGGTGCAGCCTTTCCCAGAAGGCATGTTCCAGTTCCGGTTTTGCCCCTGGCAAGCTGGCCCCACCTGGCAGGCCCAAGGAGTCTAAAGAACGGACGTCCCAGCAAGAGAACAGGCCAGGACAGAGGACAGAGGACTGAAGGAGGGCAGTTGGGGGCAGGGGAGGGCGGAGAGGAGCGGAGGATTTGGGAGGTGTGCACAGGCCGGAAGGGGGCAGGGCAAGCCAGTTCTGCTCTACTCCAGGTGGCTGCTCAGCCAGGACACTGGCCCAGACGCTGCTCACTTGGGGCCTCTGCTTTGCATCTTTTCATGTTCCCAGCCGGCAAGGATCCCCTCCCCCCTACCCACCCCCACCCCGGCCAGCCTCCCACCCACAGGCCTGGCCCTTAACTGATTCCCTCAGGCTCCTGGAGGTTTGGTCCTCGTGAGTCAGCCTCCCAGAGCCCAGTTCCATGGCACAGTCCCAGTGGAACCTGGAGCCTGCGGGCCAGAAGCCCAAACAGTGGCCTCCCTGGATCACACCCTGCCGAGGCTGGGCTGGGGGCTGGTGACTTCCTCTGGTTCTCCGGCACCCCAGGGTCTAGGTGACCTTTGTGTCAGTCCTCCCACCCAGCACCCCCTTCCCCACCCCCACCCTCCTTGGAGCATGCCTGCGTCTGCAGCTTGGGTGATGCTCCTTCCAGCCCAGTAGTTCTCAGTGGGGTCCCCACCCAGCAGCAGCAGCCTTCCCGGGAACTTGCTGGAAATGCAAATTCTCAGGCCCCATCCGCCACCTACTGAATCAGAGGCTCTGCAGGTGGAACTGGACACCCTGTCTTCAAAGCTCTCCAAGTGATTCCGATGCACTGATTTTGATGCACGATCCAGTCTGAGAACCCTTCTTTAGGGAATGGTTCTCAGCAGTGGCTACAAACTCACCACTACCCAGGGCCCCCCTCAGGCCAGCAAGCTGCCAACCATGACCAAAAACCTCTCAATCACTGGCTTGCCCGGTGCCAGGGCCATTCCAGACTCTTTAAATGAATTAACCCGTTGAACCCATATAACAATCCTACAAGGCGGGCATGATTCTGACTCCTAGTTTATGAATGAGGAAACAGAGGCACAGATGAGTCAAGCAACCTTGGCCAAGGTCGCAAAGCTGGAAGCAGAATTTGGACCCAAGCAGTCTTGCTCCCGAATTTGCACTGTTATCCCCACACACACCAGGGGTCCTCAAAGTATGGTCCCCAGACCAGCAGCATTTGTCTGGCTGGGGAACCTTGTAGAAAATCAAATTCTCAGGTGCTAGCTGAGCCCTCCTGAGTCAGAAACTCTGGGCAGGGTGGGGCAGCCATCTGTACAATGAGCCCTACTGGGGCTTCTGCTGCATGTTCTAGAGTTCTCCTTAATTCATCCTGAAAACTTCAAGCCCACAAGGGGCAGTGGAAATAGACCAGCTTCCCCTGCAGCCTCTGCTCCAGGCTCTGGGGAACAGGACAGCTAAGCCACAGTGGGGCTGCTGCTCAGACTGATGGAGGGAGCAGTCCCCAGAGGCACAGGGTAGGCCTGCCCAGGGAGGCAGCTCGGTCTACTGCCACTGTCCTCCACGTCCTCCACCTGGTTCCTGTCTGGGTACCTCGTTGGCAGCCAGCAGCCAAGACAGAAGGTAAAGGGGACAACTCCCCAGCCCGTCACCAAGGACCTCCCCTAAGCTTTTGATCCCATCCCATCGTGTCCCTTCTCAGCTACAGTCCTCCACTGCTGCCCCCAGGCCACTGAGGACACAGCTACTGACACCCCCATCAACCTCATCCAACTGCAGGGCACAGCCCACCAGTGGGCCATGAAGCCACCTGGGCTGCTTGGGACCAGCATCTCTAAAGAAAAAAAAAAGAAAAGAAAAGAAATGGAACATCAAATACTACAGTGCCGTATTGTTTCGTGAAAATCTTGTTCATCTATGGGTGTGTGTTGGGTGATAATGAAAAAATCTATTTTTTTTTATGGAGGCTCACAGTCAAAAACTTTGGAGCCTCCCTACGTTGCCTGACCTGATCACACCTACTCCAGCCTTCTGCCTGTCCTGTCACTCTCGTCCGGCTACAATTAGACTTCCCTTAGGTCCAGGAAAGCACCAAGCTGTCCCTACCCCAGAGGCCCGCACGTCACTGGGCATCGCCTTCCATGCCCAGCGTTGCTTTCACAGCTTCAGCACATGGTCTCTTCACGTTCTCGCAGCCTTGCATGGCAGATGGTATTCCTCCCTAACAGAGGAGAACACTGAGGTTCAGAGAGGGCCATAACCTGCTCAGAATCAGGAGACTCTGGATCCTAGCCCCAGGAGAGCACTTTACCCAAGTAAATGGGAAGGTTGGGTGGGATCCCCTGGACTTGGAAGGACCAGGAAAAATGGACAAGAGAGATGGTGGTGGCAGGGTTCAGAGATGCAGGGGAATGGCAGTGCTGGGCCCAGCAGGCAGAACAAGGTGCTTGGAATAGAAAACTGGGGGCAGATGAGTTTGGGAAAGGTAAGATGGGATAAGAGGTTTCTGAGCGGGGCGGGGCTGGGCAAGAGCTGGCAGCTGGCTGGGGGCTTCCTGCAGCCCTGAGCCCTTGGGAGGTAACCCTACAGCAAATGCCAACCCTTGCTGGCCCACCCACTTTCAGGGCTCCAAAGACCTGACTCGGGACCATGGGGACTTCTTACAAAGTAGCTTTATTTGCATTCCTACCCAAGCACAGATTTCTCTCTGCACAGCAGTACAAGGGCAAAGGATGCTCTATTTCAGGTTTGAAAACAATATGGCCCATGTCATCCCTGGCCCAAGGGCCACACCACTCTAATAGAGGCCCCCACCACCTTTAGGAAAAGACCACCACTCTGAAAATGGGTGGGAAAGTGACATGTCAGGAGAGCAATCACTTTAAATACACAAATATTACCAAGCCATGGGAGGGATCAGGGGGAGGCGCACAGAGCAAGCCCCGTCTCTTCTGTCTTTAACAAAAAAGCCTGGTAAAAGGTCCCCCATTCGGAGAGCACCGAAGCCCAGTAAGGAAGTCTCCCAGGAAGACAGCTCGGGCTGCAGGGCGTTGTCACCATGCATGGGCTGAGCATGGGCACCAGCACGGGCTCTGGGATGCTCAACCCACTGGGAGCTGTAGCCATTAACTTCTCAGTCCTGGTGTCCCCGACACACCTCGGGCCGTGAGCAAGCTCTCAGCACCCAGATGGGCACCCAGGAGGGGTCAGGAAACCAGCTGCAGTTCCTATCACTGTCATCATTAGTGGAGGCTGGACCGCAGCATCCAGCTGTCTGCACAGAGGCAGCCAAGCCACCAGGAGGGCGAGCTGTCTGGCTGGAAGTGGCTGTAGGTGTGTGGGATTCACTCCATGTGAGGCCAGAACTGGGGCTCCCCCAAGCTTCCCCTGAGGTGCTCCATCCTCCAAGGGCAGAACCAGACGTCAGGGCCCATGACAGAATCCCCAGCTGAGGCCACCACACGCAGGCCCCCTTGGAGGAGGGCCCTGTCAAGTTCCCTGGGAGAGCACAGCAGGGAGAGGAATTCATGGGGCTCCAGAGAGGCCATGAGTGCCACAGCCCTCAAGGAGGCTGTGACAGCTTGAAGTTTTGTGACTCCCAGAAAATCATGTTCTTTGAACTAATCCACTCCTGCGGGTGTGAGGCCCTTTGGTTGCATTAGATTCAGTTAAAGGACCTTGGTTAGATCACTTAATTAGTTCACTTTAGGGCCTTTAATTGGACTGCATCAGTGAGGCTTGGCCCAGGTTAGGTCTCGGCCTTCCTGCTGGGGTCTTACATAAACTGAGAATTGGAAGCAGAAACAGAGAGAAAGACAGCAGCCATTTTGACCCTGCCACGTGTGAGAGAGGACTGCAGGAAGACAGAGAAACCCCCAGATGCTGAGAGGCTGGAGGCTGGAATCAGCGGAGCAGGCCTGAGGTGAGGAGAAGCCGCCATCTTGCCTCGCTACGTGACAGGAGTCCAGGATCCGACCGGCAGCCACCTTTTGGTGAGAAAGCATCCCTGATGATGCCTCGATTTGGACATTTTCGCAGCCTTGGAACAGTTAATGAGTCCCCATTACAAAAGCCAGCCTGTTTCTGGTATTTTTGCATCGGCAGCCATGGCAAACCACAACAGAGGCCGAGGGCAGGCTGCACCCTCCTGGGGCAGGAATGTTCTAGAGACCTAAGTCAGGAAGCCGCTGCCCACTGTGGCTGGGGGCACTGTGAATCCCAGCACAAACCCCTTCCCCACATTAACCCTGAGGGACCTGACCCAGGAACTCAGCCCAAGGCCTGGCTGGTCTCCAGGAACAGGAGAGGGGGGAAGCGAAGGACTCTAAAGGCCTCCTCTGAAAGGGCAAGCCGGAATCCCAGAAACTTCCACGGCCACTCACCAGCCCCACAGACAGGAAATCCAATGACTGCTCGCCTGAACACTGCTCTTGCTTCAAAGCTCAAAACAAAAATAAACATGTTTCTATTATTTCAAAGAGCCCTCATCTGGAATGTTCTTTAACATCATCCAACAGGGACAGAGGGTAATGGGAGTTTAGTTCGGTGGTCGGCAAACCTTTCCTTGCCTCTGAGGGGCAAGGTGGATAGTAAGCAGATATGAGAGAAAACAAATGTGCACAAAGTTTTTATTGATGAAATTCAAATATAATGATAATGGAGTACAATTTCTTCTAATACAGGTCTAGTAAGGAGAAGAACTTTTTTTGAGGGGGGATATATAACATTTCCCTTAACGGGGCTCAAAGATAGCGTTCCTTATATGAAATCAACTGCAGAAACAGGTGGTGAGAAGACCCTGACACATGGGCTGCAGCTGGAGAGGGTGGAAGCTGGGTGATGGGTGCAAGGGGTTAGTTATATCGCTCTCTCTTTGACGGAGGTTTGAAAACTTGCTATGCCGAAAGACTCTCGCCTCCCTAGCTGGCACCTGCAGCTTACCCCAGGGCTCCTAGGGGCGAGGGCTGTCGCTCTGCCTCTTTGGAGGGGTTCAGGATGGCTGCAGGCATGGGGGCGGTGGCTGGCACTGATGGTCCCTCCTCACCTCCTCCCAAGGAAGCTATTTCTTGGGGTCTCCTCTAGAAGGCCCCTCAAGGGAAGGGGCCCCTAAAAGTTAGCTCTCACCCGTCAGAGGGGGAGGTGGACCAGCCTGTGGGCAGCCACGAGGAGCCTTTGCCTTGTGGTGGTGAGCTTCAGGGGTGCCCCCTTGGCAGGCCCTGGCTGGCCTGACCAGCACCCCACCTGCCAGGTCAGGGCCCACCTGGACACTCTGCTTCCCTCTCCCCAAAGGGCAAAGGGGAGAGAGGGCTGTCAGAGACCGAGCACCTGAAACACTGCCTACTGGCCAACCTGACAGGAAACTTCTCAGAGGATGAGACCTGGGGCAAAAATACACGTGCCCAGCTCCTGGTAGGAAGGCCAAACTCCACAGGCCTGGGCCTTGGGGGTCCAGGTGAGAGATCAGCTGCCGAAGCGCGGCTCACACTCCCTGGAGGCGTGCCCTCACCCTCCTAGGGTAACCTGCTCCTGCAACCTCACCCTGAGGGTCACCTGAGGTCAGAAAGGGACTGTGGCTTAATGAGTCAAGTTTCTGTTTAGGGTGACGGAAAGGTTTTGGTAATGGATGGCGGTGATGGGAGAACAACATTAGGAACGCAGTGAAGACCGTTGAACTGTATACTTGAAAGTGGTTGAAATGGGAAATGCTGTTATGTATGTTACAATAAAATTTTAAAAATAAAAAGGTGGGGGGTGGTCCATCTCCTGAGGGAGTTTGCTTCTGCAAAGGCAAAGGTTGGTCCGGGCTCAGGTAACAGCACCTGGCTTACAGGACCCTTTGAGGCCGTGCTCACGCGTAATGCTCCTGTGTGATCCGAGTATACAAACGTAAACATGCACGCACACTCACACACCCTGGCTGCCGTAAACACAGCCCAGCCGGCGTGCGTCCAATCTCAGGCCTCCTTGCAAGAAGCGAATGCCCGGTGGCCGCTCTGGAAGGTGCTTGTGAAGGGGTCAGCGCAGCCGGCAGAGCAGGTTCTTGAAATCACCACGTATGACTCACGTCAAGACCGTGTGCCGTGAACGCAGTGGCCAAGTGGGAGTCAGCAGCAAAACATAGACCACAAAGACGCAGCGTCTAGTGGGGTGGGGGGATGAGAACACCCTGCTGCCTACCAGATTCAAGAACTGCAGGGGTGCAAGGTTTGGGGACCTAGGGTCCCGATTCTTGGTCCCTTGTCCTTTCCACCTCATCTTGCGACTCGAACAGAGCCAATATTTGTCCCCCCCACCCTACACTCTTCCACCTTCCGTGAGGGCCTGGGGTGTTCTCCCTCTGCCCCACTGACAACAGCAGAAGGCGTTTCATTTTTTTCCATCAACTTGTTAATGATTTTCAGGCCTTAACTGACTCAGGCCACCCCCTGAAGCAAGGCTGGACTTGGAAACTTGTGACACTGCTCGGCCAGCTGCACCTGTACCGGGTAGAGGCCTCACTAGTCAACAGCTTCCTAACAGCCTGAGGCTGCTGGGCCAGAGGTTGCCAGGGCACCGCCTGACCTTTGCTTAGGATCCCAAGCTAAGACTTCTAACTCCCCCCCACCCATCTCGCAGCAAGTCCTCTTGTCCCCCCCACCCCCCATTCAAAAGCCTTGGTCTTTTTTATTGGAAATGTGCAATCTGGTCAACAGGAAAAGGTTTGTCCCAGCCTCGCAGACAGACACTGGCCCAGCAAAGAAACGCGATGGCCTAAGAGCAACAAAGTCAGCTTCCGGTCTCTGGTTCAAGATGGCGGCCTGAGCACATGTCCCCGCCTCCCTCCGTGACTTGCTTTGCAAAGCTGCTGCTACTCAGGCGAAGCCACAGCCCCTTAGGGTACGTGGGGTGGGGGAACAGCCCTGGGCTGCTGCTCAGCGGGTCCAGGGCCCCAGACTCAGAGCTCACAGGAAAGGCAGTGGACAGGACTGGGAAGAGCTACCGCCTTTCTGTACTTTAATAAGGTGAAAACTAAAACCTGCAGTTTGGGCTTTTCTCATTCCTGTAGAGAGGACAAGCTGTGATTTGGGCAGGGGTGGCGTGACATATTTGGTACCCAATTAACAAGCATACTATTTTGGGGTATATATGATTTGCTGCTCCTTTGTAACTGAACCAGGAAGTACCTATACATGGAAAGAGTCACGTTGCAAGATTTAACTTTAACCAACAGGCGAAGGTAAGGAGGGCAGACTGCAGTGGGCAGTGTTAGAGCTGGAAGACTCTGCCAACAGCTAAGTGCCAGACCTTTACTAGACCCTCTTCAGAAGTGAGAAATGAAAATGCCATCCCATCACATTGCTCAGTTAGGAGCTGAGCCTGGCACCACTCAGCGTGGGTAGCAGCATCCCCTTCTCAAGAGGCTGGAAGTCGGCAGAGCACAGGTCCAGCCCTGGCTCTGCCACAAATGGGCTGTGTGATCTTGGGCAAATTCTTCTTCTTCTTTGGGGCTCAGTTTCCTCAATAAAGGAAATGACTGGTCCTGGTAGGTGAAGCCGGAACATGTACCAAGAAAGACTGCGGAACGTCAGATGGTGATCTGGCCCAGTATCAGTCAGACAGGGCAAGGGGGAGCCAGCTGTAAGACGTGGAGCCAAGCAAGGGTGAGGAAGGAAGAGAATGGCAGCACGGTGTGCCAGCCTCGGTAAAAAACCAGGGGCCTTTAACTAGGATGTCAAGGCAATTCCAAGGGAAAGCAAAAGGTGCTTGGCTTGGACAATTGGATATCCACATGCAAAAGAGTGGAACTGGATCCTACCTCTATAGTTACAAAAGATAAACAGATCAAGGACCTAAATGGAAGAGCTAAAACTCTCAGAAGAAGCAGGAATAAATCTTCTTGACTTTGGACTAGATAATGGTTTCTTAGAAATGACATCAAAAGCATAAGCAACCATAATAAAAATAGGCTCAAAATTTTAATCAAAATTAAAAGTGTTTGTGCTCCAAAGGACACTACCAAGAAAGTGAAAAGACAACCCACAGAAGGGGAGAATATATTTGCAAGTCATATATCTGATAGAGTCTTGTATCTAAATTATATAGGAACACTTAACAACTCAATAATAAAAAGACAAATAACCTAATTAAAAATGGACCAAGGATCTAAATAGATTTCTCTCCAAAGAAGATACACAAATGGCCGATAAGCACAAGAAGAGATACTCAACATCATTGGTCATGAGGGAATATAAATCAAAATCAGAATGAGATGCCACCTCACACCCATTAGGATGGCTAGAACCAAAAAGACAGACAGTAACAAGTGTTGATGAGGATGTGGAGGTACTGGAACCATCATAGACTGGTGGGAATGTAAAACAGTACAGCCACTGGCAAAACAGTCTGGCAGTTCCTCAAAAGTTAAACATCCAGTTATCATATGACCCAGCCACCCCACTCCTAGGAATGTTATTCCCGAGAGAAATGAAAACATAGGGACACGCAGAAACTTGTTCACAAATATTCATAGCAGCATTGTTCATGACAGCCACTAGTGGAAACAATCCAAATGCCCACCAACTTATGAATGAATAAGCAAAATGTGGTCTGCCCATACCATGGAGTATTAATCAGAAATAAAAAGGAATGAAGTACTGATGCATGGAACAGCATGGAGGAACCTTAAAAATACCATACCCAGTGAAAGAAGCTACCACAAAAGGTACCAATGATGGACATGATGTATAATCACACCTATTGTATGAGCCTGATATATCCAGAATAGGCAAATTTGTAGACATAAGGGATATTCATGGCTGTCTAGAACTAGGGGGATTGGGGAGGTGGTTGATGGCTAAAGGCTACAGGGTTTCTCTTGGGGGTGATAAGAATGTCCTAAAATTGATAGTGGTGATGTTTGCAAAATATTGTGACTATACTGAAAACCACAGAATTGTAACTTTAAAGAGGTGAATTGTGCAGTATGTGAAATATATCTTAATAAAGCTGTTATCCCACCTTACCCCTCCGCCCCGATACACACAAAAGAAAAAGAATCAGGGGCCTGTGCCTCCGCTGTAGTAACACCACACCTGTCATCCCAACATAATTATTGGTAGAGTCCCCTTCTGCAAGTTTCCCCCATCTGTAAAAAATGTCTACCCAGTTCTGTTAACCTTTCAGTCAAGCACTCTACCTCTGAAAAGCTCTACTTGAGAGAACTTGTAAGAAACTGCTCAGGTGGTCCCAGGCTTCACTGTGCTTTGGAGGACCCTGAATTAGCAGCTGAAGCCCTGGGCCAGTAGAGATCCCTGGAAGCTGGGATCCAGAGGCAAGGTCAGGACCAACTCCTGGGTCTGGCACGCTTACTGATGGTCGAGTTGCCCTGCAGCTGGGCTATTGTGAAAGGTAATCCGAGCACCCTATGCAGGCAAAGTACCCTAAACACACCTTCTCCAGATGAAAAAAAGATCGTTTTCTATGGTGGGCACCCACAGAAAACAGTGTCCCCAGGAAGCTTGGCCGGCTCAGCAGTCCTAGGAGACCAAAGGAAATGGGGGTTTATAAGTCCACTGCAAGTGGAGCTTGTATTATGAAGGTCAAGGTCATCTGATGATTCAATGGAATGCTCTTTTCTGATTCCTCCTTACCCATGATTGTTTAGAAAATATCATTATACCAGAGTAGCTCACGAGGAAGCACTTTGTTCTCATTCCTTTTCCACTCATGAGAATGTGCCTAAAAATGGCCATTCTCTGCCCCTAGGGGCCTCGGAACTAGCATCTGTGGTGGGTCCTCCACGTACATGGCGGCATCTACCGTGCCAACGCAGAGCTCTGAGTCCACCTCTGCTCTTTGCAGGAGCAAATCCTTAGAAACAAGGTAAAGGTGAAAGAGGCAGAGGCACAGAAATAATACCCATGCCCATCCATCCATTGAAGGAGAGAGAGACACTCGCCAGAGCCCCTGAGAAGGGAAACACACACGAAGACAGCAGACTGGTGGCAACTGCTACCGCCCAGTTAGCACCTGGCCATGGGGCCAGTTACCAGGGAGAAGCTGAAGGTTCAAGGTGAGGTGAAGGTGAACCTGTACAAGTGGCACCAAGCTACCCAACGAGTTAGCCTCCAACGGAGGGGACAAGAGGTTTCAGAGAAGGCCGTCCCCCATTCACCTCTTTAAAACATCAGGGTTGGGACAGAGAACAAGGGACTGTTCAAAGCTGGGCCAGGAGGAAAGGAGAGGGGAGCCACTGGCTTTCTGCACACCAGCGGCTGTGTCCATGGGCTCTGCTGCTGGGTGGTCCGTGTCTGCTGTGGACTGAGCGAGCTCCCTCCCGGCTGGCCAGGCGAGGCAGCCGTGCGTCGCAGTGGTGCAGCTTCTACATCCAAGGGGGTCCTGAGGGCTGGGAGTTGGAGGCCGGCACACGTCCACTTCTGCTCAGAGTCCGCATTTCAGGATGATGTGGTAGCCATCGTTGCTCTCAGCTGCAAAAGAGAAACGCTGGGCATTTTAAAGGAGGGAGCCTTGCTGCCACGACATTTGGGAGCCCCAGATGTGCTATGAGGGTACTCGTAGAAACCCCGCTGTGAATACTGGCAGCTAACTAAGGCTGTGCCGCATGGCAACGCGTGGCTGCCACAAGCAGGTATTGCCACCCACGCTTTGGTATCTTCTACAAGGGGCTTTTCCATCCTCGGCCCAGCCCGCAGGTTCACAGGCTCTCTGTCCACAGAGGCTTTGGACAAACTGGTTGACGGGGCATGTTTTGGCCTCTGTGGGCACCTGTTGGCTGGATCCACAAAGCAAGAGGGCAAATGGGCCTGTTTATGGGGGTCAGGGTCTATGACCCACTCAGAGGGCTTTAATTCTGATGTACCCCATACGCCCCCTAAGGAAGGTCACAGCTGGTCTTGCCGTTCTCCACCTGCTCTTGGCACACAAGCTTGTTCTTTGGAAAAGCGCAGGCATGCTGGCACCCCTCTCAGAGCACTCCCACCCGGGATCCTTGCATCCCATCCCAATTCCCCATCCTCTGACTCCAGGATCAGTTGCTTTGATCTTCTTGGAGGACCCCCACTTTAGGAAAACTCAAACCTGGCAGCCTGTGAGTCCACGGAGAGCACCTTGACTTGCCCAGGATTTCCCTTTTGGTGTGACTTGGGGGCCAATTTCATGCCATTTCTAGGACTGGGTTTCCCAGGAAGTTTCGGGTTCTCTTTTTCCCCAGGACACATCCCCAAGGGAACATTCTCTCGAGTGGCCCCAACCACATAGGGCACAGTCAGAGGTCAAATGAAAATGATGGTAGGCGGGAGTTTACCTTTTAACGTGCTGAGGATAAAACAAGATTCATCTTGGAAATTCTGCACCATCTGAAAGGTAAAAAGAGGAAACGCGTGCCCTGAAGAGTGAGGTCTTAACACGAAACATGCAGCACAGCCCCGCAAAGCTGTCAGAAGAAATGACGGCCACAGTCAAGCTCACGCTACAAAATCCACCGAAAGGGTGACGATGCAAATACGTGCACGACACCCCTGTGCGTCTAAGTAGCACAAGATTCACCAGGGAAAAAAGCCTGGAAGGGAATCAAGATGCTACACGTTTAGTATGTGACTATGGGTGGGGGTGCTTTGTTTTTTTTGTTTTGTTTTGTGTTTTGGGTTTCTTTTAATTTTTGTTTTTTGCTATTTCCTGCATCCTCCAATGGGTATAAAGGACACGTTACAGGAATGCTTATGTGTATTGTATCACATAAACAGACAAAATACTAAAATGAAAAAAGAAAAAGCCCACAAAATACCTTGATGATGAGCACAATGTGCACATCAGATTATTCCAAGAGGACAGAGTATCAACAGACCATGCCCCTTCCTGGGTCTACAAAGGTGGCAGGGAGCTTACTCCTGGCCACCTCTCTGGAGTTCTCATTTTGATGACCCAGCGATCTTGGACACATCCACCTTTTTCCTTCCTGTCTGTAAAATGGGACTGTTTCTATTATAAAATATAAAGGGCAAGACTTTTCCATCAGACAACAGCAATGCTGGCGAGGACGTCGAGCAGTGGGAACTGGCATCCACGACTGGCGGGGGTGGAGATGCACCTGCCCACGTTGGAGAACCGTCTCCGTGACCTAGCAAGGGCAGGCACCCAAGGCGCGGACCCAGGGGAACTCCTACGTGTGCACACAAAACACGCCGAGGAATGCAGAGAACACAGAAACCACCCCGAGGTCGGGCCGTAGGAGAGAGCGTGAATAGCGGTGATCTATTCCCGCTAGTCTATTCAGCAGTGACAAAAATCTCAAAGCATAATGTGGAAGAAAGACTTAGAAGAATTCATTCAAGTATTCCATTTACATGCAGTCTTAAGCTAGGCAAAATGAAAGAGCTACAGTACATACACAAACATACACATACACATACATATATATGTGCATGTGTGTGTGTGTATAAATGCTATGTACACACACATGCATTGAGAAGAGAAGGGCAAACAGGGAATGGTGAATGCAAAGTTCAGACCAGCAGGTTACTTGGAGGCGGGGAGCAGGGTAAAGATACAGCTTAGCCCAAAGGGCTAAGAAATAGATAACATCCTATTTCTAAACATGAGTGCAGCTCTGTGGGTATGTAAACATTCTTTAAAACATACAGATAAATGTTATATATTCTTTTGCATATGCATGCTATAGTTGACAACATAAAGAATATTAAATATATATACAATGCATACACACTAGCCAACATGTCAGCAAAACCCCTACCTGCATTTAAAGGTGCAACCCCAATTTTATCACCTGCTCTGGCTTATTGCCCCAAATCTTGCAAACCCCTAGCCCACCCCCACCCCTGCCTCTGCTGGCCCTGGGGCCCTCCCCACGGGACCCGGTGATGCGTGAAGTACATCTACTCTGTACTGCTGGCGGGCCCCGAGCCCGGCCACTGGAGCAGGGCTTAATCAGTAACTCCCTTGTTTAACGAAGTGCCCTTGCACCCCAGGAGCCGGCTCAGCGCTGGCCAGGCTGCCCGCAGCGCTCCGGGCCATTAAGAACCCAGGGTTTCCAATGACTCAGGGTTAAGAGGCAAGGAGACTTTGGGAAATAAGAATTGCCTGCTTCCGCCAGGGTGGCCTCTGAGCTCCGTTCTCGGCCTCGCTTGCTTAGCTACCAACTCTTCAGGCCACAGGGCAGGACAGGGAAGTGACTTCCTTCAGACACCCATGAAATTTGCAGAGCTCCCCACATTCAAGGATCCTATCTTTGTTAAAAGAAGCAAAGTGGCAGGTCTCCCGTGCCACGACAACTGTCCATGGCTCGGGGTAGTTTAACCTTCCAGGCTGTTCTATAACAAGCTCAGGGCAGGAATTTGGGGCTTCATTTTCCTTATCCATAATATGGGAGTGAAAAAAAAAATGACCTGGAAGGAATCTTATATTTGGTGACAAAAATAGCAAGTTGCAGATAAATGTATAGCCTGGTCTTTGCTGTGTGTTTAAAAACCCATGCCTGCACACACACACACACACACACACACACACACAAATAATGTGGCAGGATACCCACAAAACCTGCTAGGGAAACTCCACTAGGAAAAGAGAGTGGTGAAAGGCAGGGTCTTTCACATTTGCTTTTTGCTGTTCTATATTGCTTGACTTTTTGTACTAGTTATGAACTACTTTTTAATATGAGGGAGAAAAAGTCACCTTGATGAGCAGAGATGAAACTCCTATGAAATGAGGGACATCAAAGGGCTCTATTGTGATGGCAGGTAGCAAGAGGACAGTCACTAATCGTGACCTTACATCATTAGAGCCTGACATTAAAGCCTAACAAGATCTGGTGCTCCCAGAATAACAGGTACCCAGTGTGGGCACTGCCAGTGACAACAGCCATCAGTGACTCGGTGTCTCCTGGTACCTGACACTGTGTGTTGTCATCTTATCTTACATCACATCCCTACCTGTAGGTATACTTGTCCCCTTTTTCCCAGTGGGGAAACTGAGGCTCAGAGACAGTAAGTCAGCCTGCCCAAGGTCACTTAGCTACTAGGAGGCAGTATGTGGTGGGGACACTGGTTCAATTTCCAAACCCACATTTTCTCCCTTTCTCCTAGCCTTGATTCTTGTACCCAATTTCCCCTACAATCCTCTATCTACATGGAGGCTTTGAGTTCTAGCAGACAGCCTCAGGGGCTGCGGTGGGCTGAGCTGGGGGTTCAGGCCCCTCCCCCTGCTCCCAGCAGCACAGCTCTGCTTCGAGGGGCTTCCTTTCCCGAGAGTCTGGATATCCTGGATATCCTGCAGCTAGGCTGCCCAAGGCCCTGCCGCAGCTCCAGCCCTCCCCAGCGGTGCAACCTGGGGCAGGCAATTACTCAGCCTGACTCTGCTTCAGTTTCCCACTTGTGAGATGGGCTAGGAGGCTGGCACAGTAAATGCTACTGAGGAGCATCAGGGCCACACAGCAAGCGAGGAACGTGGAAACTGTCGGCACACCTGTCTAGCACTCACCCCCGCCCCACCCCCCAGCCTTAAGTGGGAGCCCATAACACCAGGGTACAGCTCCACAGGACCCTGATCTATCGGGGCTGTTTCTGCCCTGCACAGGCCTGGGTGAGGAGGGGCAGCCCCAGGAGGCCGTTCCGCAGGGGACGCCTCTGCTCTCCTTCCTGCCAGCCGCCCCCTCTCCGTCACCCAACACCCCATCCACTCGCCTCTCCCTGAAGGCCTCCTGGGGCAGCACCCTCCTACTGAGTCCAGCGGCCCTCACCCTGAGCTCCCTGGGGATGGGGGTGGGGTGGAAGTTGGGGCTCCTGGCTCCTCCGTGGAACCTAGCCCAGGGTGGGGAAAAGAATAAATGCTCGACTGCTGTTCGGAGCTACTGGGAGCAGATGCTGGAGGCACCCCCAAACGCGACAGGGTGCACTTCTGGTCAGAGGGCCCTTGTCCTCCCCGCAGCCCCAAGCCCAGAGCCGCCCTCACCTCGTTGCTCACAACCACGTGGATGCCCGTGGGCCCCTGCCGGTAGACTCGGTGGATGTGCTGGGGGGAGATGCTATACAGATTTGCGATCTTCTCGATCAATTCCAAGGCAGTCAGCTCTTCCAAGAAGATGGCATGGTACACTAAGGAGGGAGAAGAAGGTCCTTTCTAAAGAACGAATGCCTTGTTTTTAAATTACATGAACCCATCTACAATACCCTCCCGCCCCAAGGATAACTCGTGTAAGGACATCAGGCCCCCAACTGGTTTGGGGGAAAGTGTCTGTAATGGGGACCTGTCTAGAAATCACACAGCTGGAAGATGCTGGGGTGTGGTCCCTTATTCCTGGTCCAGTTTCTCTTGGGGCTTGTGGTGGTCTGGAGCAATGTACCCCAGAAAAACATGTTCCTAAATCTAATTCATTCCTGTGGCTGTGAACCCACTGTAAGTAGGACCTTTAGATGAGGTGACTTCCGGTAAGGCGTGGCCCACCTCAATCCTCTTATTGGAGTCCTTTATAAGCAGAATGAAATTCAGACAGAAAGTCATGGGAAGCAAGAAGCTGAAGGTCAACGAACCCAGAAGAGAAGGAAGAAGCCAGGAGAGGCTGCCATGTGCATGGCCATGTGACAGAGGAGCCCAGGACCAAGGATCGCCGGCAGCCAGCCCCAGAACGCCAGTCTTCAGGAAGAAACCGCTGTCTTGATGACACCCTGATTTGGGCTTTCTCTTAGCCTCAAACCATGAGCTAGGAAGTCCCCATTGTTTAAGCTGCCCCATTGCATGGTATTTGCTTTAGCGGCCAAGGAAACTAAAAACAGGCTCTTAGGTAAACTGTAGACTGCTGGACCCACCCCAGACCCGTGACGCCCACTTGGGGATGGAGGCTGGAGGAGCATGGCTGGCAGAAATCACTATCTGTAACACGTTTCTGGTGATTCTGATGTGCAGCCAGACTTGGAACCCACCTCGGCAGGAAGGAGGGAATCCCGTGTCTCCAGAACTTCCCATTGGCCTATGGAATGGCTTCAGGTGGCTAAGAGTAAAACTGAAAGATAAGGGCTACCTGACCGCAGAATAAAGAAAGTCACTTGAACTCAGCAGCTCTCTCCCTCGTCCTTGTCCACAACTTTAACTACAAGGGAAAAGGGCAATGCTGGGAGTGTGCACTGTTGTCATCAGGTCAGAAGACAACAGTGTTTCCTAGGACTGTGCTAATAAATTACCACAAATTTCACAAAAAAAAAAAAAAAAAAGAAGAAAACAGTGACTCTGATGCTAGAAATGCCTCCTTATACAGATCCCAGCCAGGTTGGAGGTAGGGGAGATGACTCACCTTTGGGGGTGCCTCAGGATCCTCAGAAAGATTAAATCAGAGGCTTCCAGACTTCTCCCACAATTAAGGAACCCTTGGTTCAAAGATACCTGATGAGAGGCCTGATATTCTGAAAACAGACCCCGAGGCTCTCTTTGAAGGACAGAAGCCCCCGGATTTCAGCCCCACAAAAGACTAGCTTCTCCAGGATTCCCAGCACACATCCCACCATGAGATTTCTGTTCAGAGAGTGGCTACTGCAGAACGTTCCATTCTAGTCCTGGTGCCAGGTGAGAGTCCCAGAACTCTTTTGAAAGATTCCTTTTTAAAACAGAATTCTAATTGCACTCTCTTCTCTCTTTTTTGACTTTTCAGAGCCAGTTCCCCTTCTTCCAATTTTACGTTTAAAACAAACTAGGCGGCTGGCAAAAAATCCGCAGAAGGAGCACAGGCTGGCATGGGTGCCAATGGCTGTTCCTGCACCCAGCTGAATGCAGAGGCGCTCAGAGCGGGCTGGGGACCAGCTGTCTCTTACAGGGAGTGGCACCAGGGCCGTTTGGAAAAGCAAAAGAGGCTCCAGCAGGCACAAGCCTGGGTCTGAATCCCAGGAAGCAAGACCCAGGGCACTGTGTATGCACACGCACGGACAGCCACGTGCCTCGGGCTGTGTCCTCCACAGGCTGCAAAGGACAGGTAGGGATGTGGACACCCGCGAGGAATGTCCAGGGGCCTGGGAGCTGGCTGCCAGGGGCCGCACGTTTGGGTCCTGGCTCTGCCATTCACAACACTGTGATGTGGGGCCGGGCAATGGCCCTGTGCCTCAGTTTCCTCCACAGTAATGCAACAAGTGCCACGGTGCCCACTTCTCAGGTGAAAAAGCAAGTGGGTGAATTCACGGAAAGCCCTCGGGCAGGGACTCAAGAAGAGTGGGCTGCTCTTATGAAGCTGTTGGGATTCTCAGAGAGACAGGCAGGGCTCCCACTCATTCTCTGTTGGCAGAGGAGAGGCAGAGCATCTGGCGACTCAGGTGTTGAGACAGGGGGTAGCTTGCGAGACTCACAGCCCTCACAGGCCTGTGTCCTTCTACCTCGCCCAACATCCTCGAAAACGAACCCTAAACAGCCATGAGCTCCACGACCCATCAGCTGGGCTCCTTGGCTCCCAAACCAAATGGGAAAGCTCATCCAGCCAGAGGAAACGAGGAGATGGCTCAGTTGAGCCCCGGGGCTGGTCCAAGCTTCCAGGACTACTGCCATCAAGGGTCACTTGTCCCCAGCCCTCAGTATGCTGAGCAACAGAGAAGGGACATTGCAGCCACAAGGTCCCACGCACCCCTTCTGGGTGTCCGTCTCCCCAGGAGTGAAGGAAGGAAGCCAGCCCAGATATTCCAGGAGATGTCTTCCTCTTTAAGAGTTTCAATCCCATGATGAGGCTTCATGAACACTCATCCTGTGTGACCCCAGAGTGAGGCCAGTCGGGGAGATGCTCCCAGAAAGAGGACTCCTGGCTGCCGCGTTTCCTTCCTGCCCGTGCCACTTCCCGTAACTGGCCCCCTTGGGACTCCCCAATACCCACCACACAGGCTGCTGTCCCCGCTGCCGTCCCGCTTCTGCTGCAGTGAGGCTCGGCTCTGCTCCAGCTCCTGGCAGACGTAGATGGTCATCTTCGGCCTCACATTCCTGCCAGAGAACACAGAAGGGAGGCAGCACAGGAAGGAGGCAGAGAAAGGAAAGACGGCTTCGGGGTGCCTTTCAGGGTTGGGATGGGCGGGGGCACCCACAGAACCCCGTCCCAGCGGACCTTGCCTGGAGACAGGGGGATGGACAAGATGACCCCTCCCAGTTCCCGTAATCTGTGAACAGGAGCCTCGAGGTGGCACTGCCAGGTGGTAAGAGGAGCACACACTTCCTCCAGCTTGCTTTGTGCCAGGCCCTGGGTTCGGACTCTTCGTGCATCCTTCCCTTGATCTCCATCCTTGTTTTACAGATGGGGAAACTGAGACTCGTGGGGGCTAAGGTTTACCCCAGCCGCACAGCTAAGAAGAGGCAAATCTGGGATTCGAACCCAGGCTATCATACTCTAGAGCTGTGCTATCACATGTGGCTAGTTTTAAAATTTAAATGAATTAAAATGACAGAATTCAGCGCTCCTTTGTCACCTGCACCAGCCTCAGTTCAAGGGCTCCACAGCCACACATGGAGAATGTTTCTACCATTGCAAGAAGCTGTACCGGGCAGCGTCTACACAGACAACTTCTATAGGATGCTGAGTAGCCTACACCAGTCTATGGTTCCCATGGAAAGGAGGCAGCTCAGAGCATCAGAGAACCCGGGGAAATGGCTGAGGGTCTGAGAGCCAGAGGCCGAGGCTCCCATCAAATGGAAAAGGGGAAAGAGGCCTCACAGCAGGCTCCACCAGCTGTGCCTCCCCCAGCGTCTCCCTCGTTCTGGCCTATGTCCCTCTGAGCAAAGCTCCCCACTGCAGGAAGCACCCAGCTCACCCCGTACGTCCCGCTGTCTCAAGCTCCAGGGACTGAGGTGGGGCTTCCTCTCACATGGGCTGGGCTCTCCGGGGACTCTGACACCCACCTGCCTTTGATGGCATTGAAGAGCCGGATGCCATCCGCGGGGCCACAGATCTGAACCAGGTCATCTCGGGACATCTTCAGCAAGTCAGCACCTGGACAGGAAAGCGGGGGCTACCTGTTACGGGGGTTCCAGAGGAACGGCTCTGGCCCCAAGTCCCTGGAGACCCTGCACTGGGACTGGGGAAAATGGGGGCCGGGGCTCAGCTCCAGAGGGCACCAGGCATTCCATGCAGGGAGAGAAACTGCCGATGAACCAAACATCAGAAGAGCACAGCCCAAGAGATGCCAGAAGCCGAGTGAGGTAGTCGGACAGACAGGCATGTACAGAGACTAACAGATCCTCACCGCCTGTGCCAACCCGTCCCCGGACTTTTCCTTCGGGCACCTTTCTGCCCCCAGCACACAGCCCAAGGGGCAGAACACGACCAGTGCCAAGGGGCCCTCATCCAGCCACCCCTCGAGGTAGCCCCTACCCCGCCTTCTTCCAGCACAGCTCGGTTCTAGAAATGTCCACAAATGGGATTGGACAGCACGCATCTCCGGCTGGCTTCCCTCCCTCAAAGCTCTGCTTGAGGGGGTTCATCTGCATCAGATGTAGTTGTCACTCTCATTATTATTTTTTGAGTTTCAATTTTTTATACGTTTCACACTTATTCCAGTTTTTTTGCAAAAGATAGCAAATGTAGCTTCTATGATTTAAACACCTGGAGTCGTACATAAACCGACAGTGTTTCAAGAGTCGATTCTACTAAGAGGAGGATAAAATGCAGTTAGATGCCACCAGTTTCTAACATATCCATTGGTCTCGCAAGAATGAGCTCGTACCGCTGTCTCACAATCCCCGTAACTCATCTCTCGTTACTTTCTATTGCTCATCGTGGGCGTGTACCACGGGCCACACATCTCCTCTCTGCTGATGTCGGGGGTGTTTCCAGTTTGGGGCTATTGTGAGAAAGGCTCTATGCACACTGTTGGCATTCGCCTCTGGTTAGTACACGGGTGCGCGCCCAGTGTCGCGCCAGGCGTGACTGCTGCTTGCAGGGTGTGCACAAAATGGCTGGGACAGACACCGCCAGGCTGCCCAGGAGTCCCAATGCACAGGCCCACCAGCTGTGTAGGAGGGCAGGGCTCAGTGCCAAGGAACGCAGGGAGGTGGCTGTAGCAAAGGGACCAGGGGAGCCATGGTTAGAGAACAAAAGAGAACACAGAGGTACCACCTTGGCAAGAGCCCGTGAGCCTACGCAGGCACGCAGTCCCATTCAGAGCTCAAGGGCGTCCCCGAGGGTTCTGCCCGCATGGACTCCCCAAGGCACAAGAATGTTATCAGTTTTCTGCTTAAAACCTGCCTAGAGCCACCATCTCCCTCCTTTATCTCTTGCCATAGGGAAGCTACAGCTGTAGGCAAGCTTCTGTCTGCACAATGGCTTCTTTCTCGTTGGGAGTAAAGGCCAAAGTCCTTCCAAGGTTCTGCAAGGACCCCTGGTGGGCCCCAGGGCTCTCGCTGCTCCCCTCTGACCTTGCCTCCTCCCCTGGTCCATGCGGCTCCAGGACTACCCCTGGCAGGCACCCACCTTGCGGCCACTGCTCGGAAAGCTCTTCCGCCAAACGCCCACGTGGCTCACTCCCCCGCCCCGTTCCAGCCTTAGCTGCCCGACACCTTCTCAGGACCTCCCGTGTTAACTGGCACCCTCTCCTGCCTTCCTTGCTCCAGTCTCTCTGAGCCTCCCCATCACAGACAAGCTGCCTGGAGAGGGATGGCCCTGACTCCACTGCTCCTGAAGGCAGGAGGTGGCCTTTCTCATGACACCGTCCAGAAGAGCCGAAAGGAGGGCTAGAGGCTGTCTTTTTTTCCACTGCCACCCGTGTTCTTGAAATCGGCTCCTCCAGTTTAGGTCAACTCCAAATGCAGGGAGCTGACTCCCAGTGGCTCTAGAGCAGAAGTTCTTAACCAGGGGCCCATGGACCCCCCCCAAAGGGTCCGTGGAAAGATTTCAGGGGGTCCATGAGCTTGAATGGAAAAAAAAATCAACTTATTATCTTTGTTTTCTCTGATGTCCAACTGAAATCTAGCATTTCCTTCACTTATGAATGTATGCAACAAATTACAGTAGGATTCATTTCATATTACATTACAGTTGTTGCATATCTCGAAAAATCACTTACGCTCATCCATACTTTGAAATTACGGTAGTTGTCAGACCGGATGTTAGTTTAGTGTCATAAAACTATCTGCTGTTACATTCTGAGAAGGGGTCTGTGGTTTTCACCTGACTGGCAAAGGGGCCCGTGGAACAGAAAAGGTTAAGAACCCCTGCCTAGATGGCCACTTCCCGCTGTCCAGGCCACTTTTGCACCCCACAGCACCTGGCTCAGGCCTTCTGCCCTATGGGACAATCAGCAAGGGCTTCAAAAGCCCTTCCAAGGAGGACACCCCAGCTTTCCCTTGTGGGCCATAGCTGCCCCTCCACCTCCTGGGGCGTGACTTTAGACACAGCGCAACGAGCAGCATTTTGGTGGGAAAAGTGTGAGGGAACCCCCTAAATACGCATTGCCCTGCTTGGCTAAGGGGGCCCTTCCTGGGCACACCAGAGACCGCCCCTGGAAGTGAGGGGCATCCGGGTAAAATCACCCATTCATTCGTCCCAACAGCCCCCACAGATGGGAACCCATGGTGGGGGCAGGGTCTCAGCTCTTTGGCCTGGGAACAGCAAACGTGAGCTCCCGTCTCTCCAGACAAAACCACAAGCCGCAGGGACCAAGGGGCGGCCCTGGGGGTGATGCCTGAGGGGTCCGGACCCCCACAGAGACGCTCACCTGAAAAGCTGGCGAATAGCCTGCAGAACGGTGAGAACCGGTTGCGGTGGAGCCACTGCTGGGCGTCCTGGATGGAGGCGGATGGAAGCAGGTGCTGCGGGCAGAGACAAGGGTATGAGGAGCCGCCCGGAGGCCTGCGGGGACCACCGCCAAAGAGCCCAGCCGCCAACACTTACGTCACTGCCCACGGGTAGGGTCTCCACCGGGTGGGTCGGCGAGCTGTTGCTGTAAAGGAAAAGAACTCGGGGTAAGGAGAGAGGAGACGTTTTCAGGGATGCACTGGGGATGTCCCTTCACCTAGGCCTGTTGCCTCGGCCTCCGAGGGCTTGTTGAGATGAAAAGGGTCCTCAAGAATTTCCTGCATCCCAGAAATGCCAACAGGAGCCAGTGTGCCAGCCCTCAAAATCCCTAATGTGCCCTTCGGTGAGGACAGGAAATTCTGATCAGCCACGCTGCCCTGGCGACACTATTCCCCTGATGGCAAAGGCCCTGAGGTTCTGGGCCTGCTTGTTCTGCTCGGAATCTCCTCCCACTCGGAGTTTCCACCCCCAGCTCCAGCCCAGGGGAAGGTCAGCTAACCAGGGGACCTGAGGCACAGGCAGCCAAGAAGCCACGGCTGGGAGCGGAGGTGGCTCAAGCCACTGGGCTCCCGCCTACCACATGGGAGGCCCCTAGTTCGGTTCCCAGTGCTTCCTAAAGAAGACAGCAAGCTGGTGCGATGGGCAGGTGGGGCAAGCTGACTGCAAGAAGATGATGCAACAAAAGAACACGAGGAAAAACATAATGAGAGACACGACGAAGCAGGGAGCAGAGGTGGCTCAAGTGATTAAGTGCCTCCCTCCCACATCGGAGGTCCCAGGTTCTGTTCTCAGTGCCTCCTAAAGAAATTAGGAAGACGAACAGATACAGCAAGTGCAAACAACGAGAGGGTGGGGAGAAATAAATAAATAAAATCAATGAGATTGAAAAAAAAAAAAAGCCACGGCTGGGAGCGGAGGTGGCTCAAGCCATTGGACGCCTCTCTCCCACATGAGAGGTCTCGGGTTCGGTTTCCCTTGCTTGCTAAAAAGAAGACTAGCATACAACGAACAGACACAGAGAGCAGAGAGTGAGCGCAAAACAACAAGGGGTGGGGAGAAATAAATAAATAGAATAAATCTTTAAAAAAAATAAAAAAGAAGAAAAGCCACGGCCAGAACTAAGGGCCACAGACCACGTGCTTTTCCAAATGGCATTGGAAGAGGTGAGCGGAACCACACGGGGAATTATCTTGGTGTGAATAAGCACCCACGGTTTGGAATCTCTTGTGGGGCAACATTCCCATAGTTTTCCCCAAAAGGGGGACACACCAGCCCTCAAGGCCTAACTCGTCAGGAAGTTGGGGGGGTGGGGTGGAGTTCTGGGCAGCTGCCCCACTAGAAGTTTCGCTAGAAGTGTTTCCAGGAACAAAAAGCTACATAAACATGAAGCGTGGCTGCTGCTGCGACACCAGTGAGCCACCCCAAAACCCGAACCAATGTCAGGCTTCAAAAAGGAGGGAAGAGGCAGAGAGGAAACCACAGCCATCATCATTCAGGGGGATGCAAAGGAGAGAGGCCACACATACCCTTCGCCGAGGCCGAAGCTGTTGGGGGAACCGTTGTAGCTCGGGGATGGGGCGCTGGTCACCTGGTAGGCTGCATCAGGCCACGGAGAGCACTGGGGAGAGAGCACAGGCAGCCGTGACCCAGGGATGCTGGCACAGGGGCGGGTGGCGATGGGGCATGAGCACTGGCTGTGTACTCCTCCCAAACCAGCATCCACCGAAGTTGAAGTGTAAAGTCACTGCCCCTCCTCACCCAACCCTCACTGAGCAGGTGCCCACAATGAGCCGGGGGTGGGAGCGGGACTGGGGCCATACAGATGAGACCAAATATGGCAAAAGAGAGACCCAACATTCAGTGGGTCATGCCTGGGCAAAGGAAGCATGAAACCTATCTCCTTGAGCTTCCAGGTGGCCAAGTCAAAGAGGGAAACATCCGTCACATGACTCCTGGTTCCCCAGGAAAATCGAAGAAAAACAAAAGCGGCCAGTTGCTCAGAAGCAGGTTTCCCTGCTGCGTAAATGCACATTATAAACGACACTGGACCACAGACAGCCTCCTAACAGAAAAACAGTCCGTAAAATTCATTATTCCACCTGTGATATTTGAAAATTGAATCTGGGCTCCGCTGGGAACCTCGGCAGACATAAAGAGGCCATTTCACAAGGACCAGCACAATTCTACATGTGTTTATTACAGGTATGGCGAAGAAGGCAAGGGAGACAAAAACCCGTAAGATGTGCTCACTGCACTCCAGAAACTTCTTGGGCAGAAGCCAAAGATGAACACGCAGAAATCTCCCAAAGGAAGCGGAGACAGATGGGGTTTTGCCTGTTGGAGGAAGTCTGTGCACAAAAGAACTCATTTCTTCCCTTCTGTGCAATGATGTCTCCTTGGAGGGGGCCAATCTGAAGCATTCTGGAAGATTTACTATCACCTCCCAAGCCACAGGGTGGTAAATATTTAACTCAGTTGGGAGCGTGGACTGGAATGTGTTGGTGCTAAATCCTGCACGGAGGAGGGAAGCTGATGAGCTGATAGAAGTGGGAGCCGCCGCACGCCGTCACCTGTCGCCTGGCTCGGACAAGGTCACTGGCCGGGCAGGGAGCTGGAACAACTCCCCTGCGCGCCCTGGGACAAGGGCTCGGACAGGCGTGGTGCGAAGCGGGCCAGGACCTCTGTGCCGGTCCTCGTCCACAGTCCATGAATGTGGCCCTATTTGGAATTAGGATCTTTGAAGATGTGGTTAGTGAAGGTGAGGCCAAACTTAGGGTGGGCCCCAATCCACCACGACAAGAGGTCCCTCCAAGAGGAGGAGAACTGGACTCAGACAGACTGTCGCCGGGGAGAAGGCAGAGGTGGGAGCTCAAGGACTGCTGGCAAGAGCAGAGGCCAGAGAGGCGCGGAAGGGCTCTCCCCGCAGACTGCTGGGATCCCCCCGCGGAGCAATAAGGCCTGCGCTTTCCAGCCTTTATTCTGTTGCCAGCCCTGGGAAGCTAAGACGCTGTCCTCTGCCAGGGAAGCCAGTGTCCGAGGAGAGGCTGAGGCCCTCCCCACAGGCAGAAAAAGGGGCTCAGCAGGTGGAGGACGGGGGTCGGGGGCGCTCCAGGCCAAGGCCTGCGAGAAGAAAGGGCACGGGGCAGCGGGAGACGCTGGCCTGGCTTCCGGCTCAAGAGATGCGGGCCTCGCGTCCTGGCACTCCTCTGCTGGCCCAGTAGGCAGGCGCTGCGCCAGGGCTAAGCGTGGGACAGGGTCTTTGGTGCCCCCCACCGCTATCCTCAAAGTCAGGACGCAGACCCACTGCACCACAAGGTGAGCCTCCAACAGGTCTGCTGCAAGTGCTCTCTGCATGTGGCTCAGTACACACTCATCCTCACACTCATACACACACAGGCACATGTGTACACACAACATACCTGCACTTACACTCAACACTCATGTACACACATGCACTCACACACTCATTCTCACCCACACTTCCACAGAGGCACATGTGTGCACACAGCACATTCCTACACTCACCTGCATAAACACTTGCATACCCATTTACACACGTGCATATGCATACACAATACATACGCATCCACAATCACATGCACATACACATGCACCCCCGTGTACACATACATGTGCCCTCACACACAATACTCATTGTCATCCATACAAACAAGCACATATGTGCACATATGCACACAACACAAAACACACCCACACTCACCTGTACATAGACTCACACACTCATACACACCTGCACACACCATCACACACCTGCACTCACACACAGCTCATACCTACATTCACCCACAAATACACACTCACACATATGTAGGCACAGATGTGCACACACACATGCAGCTCCTTGTCAGCCAAGCTGGCCCACTGTGCTCTTGGCCATCCCGTGTGCAGGCCTCACTCCCACCACACCTTGGCCCCATGTGGCCCGCACCGAGCCTTGCACACTTCTGAGAAAGTCAGATTCTCCCATGAATCAACATCAGTGCCTGCTAGTTGACTGATTCCAGAACACAGCAGGGAACAGATGGTTTCTGTTAAAAAAAAAAAAAAAAA